>JAUKPP010262274.1:0-20744 GCA_032273245.1 Phyllaplysia taylori
CCAACAGGCACAAAGCAAATTTCCTCTTCTGATGGATTAATAAAGTATATCTTATCTTATCTTATCTTATCTTATTTGTGTGTATGTTGAGCAGCTTCAGATTTCTCTGAATTGTTCTTAAAGTCTCAAAAGTCATGAGTCCTGATATCTTCTTTTACATTGTACTTAAATGTTAAGATAATAGTTATGATTTACGTTACAATTATAAAAATGATTATCCAAAAATTTTCAGACACTTAATGCAAGCAGTAATGTAACCATTGAAAGTTTGTACCTGCACCAGGACTAACACACCACATGCACAGGGGAAATTTGTTCTCTTTTACAACCCGTGTCATTTCATAACTTAGTAAAACATAACAGACAACAAACAAAATTCCTGTGCATAAATATAGTGAAATCCTCCTCCATAGGATATTTATCAAAATGCTACCTGAAATTTCCTATTTGTCCATTATTCTGTATCTTGGTCCATATTTCCCGTATAGCAGTGTGCTAGCTAATGACGTCCTATGGTCTGTTCTCTCACCAGGAGACGAGTCGGCGTCTGCTCTACTTCACCGTCCCTCGAGTGCTGTCTGTCTCACCCCAGCTGAGACTCATCGAAGACAACCCAGCCTCCGTCTCCTTGCTGGATATTTACAAACAGGTTGGTCGGGAGGAAATTTTCAGTATTGCATATCATCAGGATGCCTCTTTACAACTCACATTCAGAGTTATCAGTAAAATGTAGTCAAATTACATTTCCTCAGAGGGTTGAAAAGTGGCAGGTAGTGGGATCTAGATCTAGTTGTATTCACAAGATTTATTTGATACATTTACTTTTACAACCCAGTTGAACTCTTGCCCTTCAACTTGATACTATGATGTAGAAAAGTAAATCTTCTCGAGCGGCAACAGGTTATAGTTCCAGTTTTACAATATATTCTAGTGTTATATCTCAAGTTTTATGCTTTTTGTTATATCCTAAATTAGTAGTTTTTTTGTGTTGATGACGTAATGAAGGCCCTAATCTATAGACAGGTCCTCTCATGTTTATACTATGACCAAAGTGAATTTCTGCACATGGAATTTAGAAAACTTTGCTATGGTATCCTGTGTAGGTTCAGTACATCAGTGATACGAAAGGGCTGTGGGGTAATATTTGTCTATTTCAGTGTATTTAAGTCGGCTGACTTGGAATCAAGAACTAGCCAAATATTTTCAACAAAATGTCTCTTTTTGTCTGTTAGCGCACCAACAAGCGAGGCATCGAGCCGGATGCTCCAATCGCCCGCTACTACGAAAGACTGGCCACCGTCCAGGCCCGGGGTTCCCAGGCCTCCCACCAGGTGCTGCGGGAGATTCTGAAAGAGGTCCAGACCAACATGGTGCCCCGCGGCCTGCTCAAGGAGTGGGCCCTCAACACATTCCTTGATGCTACAGACTACTGGACCTTCCGCAAAACTGTGAGTGCAACAGTCTGGCCACACTTACTTATGTCTTGACCGATGAACTGAGCTTGAGCTAAGTGCATCCATTCTATTTATTCATATTTGTAGAAAAATATACTGATTGTTATTTTGCATTGCAATGTTTGATTGTTAAATTTGGTCGAATATTGTTCTCAGTTTAAATGCCATATTTGCAACCATGGCCCAGCAAAAACTTCAAGTCATTGTTGGATGCTTTGTTTTGGCTTGCTCCTTCTACCTCACTCTTGGCATTGTTTTATCTACTTGCTGGCATCGGCGGGCGGGACCTTATAGTGTTGGTTTGGTTTGGTTACAAGTTTTACGTCCCCTGCAACACTGTAAGATCATTTAAAAGACGGGCTCCTTCGACCCTGCCTGTCATGGCCAACCCGGGCTGAGAGGGAAAAAATCCCAGGAGAAAAAAACGCAGATCATCCGTGGCCGGGATGGAACTCGGGTCTTCTGCCTGATAGGCGAAGAGCCTAACCATTTCACCACAGCGCCACTTTAGTGTTAATAATGCCTTAGAAAATTAGAGATCAAATAAAGTGATTATTGCATTTCAAGTTCATTTGTACTTTTGGTTTATACAATTATAAAATCTTTTTTCTTTTTGTGTGTGTCCTCAGTTGACCATCCAGCTAGCGTTGATGGGCCTGGCCGAGTTTGTGCTTCACCTGACCCGCATGAACCCGGACCAGATGTATCTGCACCAGGACTGCGGCTACCTCAGCATCTCATTCTTCAAGTTTGATGTGGATGACCAGACAGGTGAGTGTGAACCAGCTACAGATCTGCAGGAGTTAAGTTAGTTCAAAGCTAGTTGTTTATAGAGGCGCCAGCATCTTTGGCTGTTGTAGCCTCTTGGTAACACTGAGTTATTCCTTCCCTTGAGGGTCATTCCATCTGTGTTTTGTATCTTCACCCTCCCCTACAACTGCAAGTGCAGTTGCAGTTGTTCTAGAAATCAGCATTATACACACTTTTTTAGCAAAGGGCATTACACTGTCCTTTTAACCTGCATCTTTTGAAGGATAAATATGGGACAATCGCTTTGTAGTATCTCAGTCATCCATAGCACATGTTCACAGAATGTTGTAGAACGGACATGATGCTTATCAGCAGATGATCTTCCTACTTATTTTTTTTTTTTTTTTTTTTTTTTGCACTTCGTACAATAATTAGTGATTTATACTAAAATCTTTCAAGTTTGTAAATTGCCACTGCATGGTCTTCTATGTTACTAGGTAAACCTAACATAAACTTACCCTTTACATTTCATAGGCTCGCCTTCTCTGCTTCTGCTTGCGTAATTCGAGTCCACATCAATTTCAGGTGACCTTGATGCCAATCGCCCCGTGCCTTTCCGTCTGACGCCGAACATCGCTGAGTTCCTGACCCACACAGGAGTTATTGGCCCTCTCACCGCCGCCATGGTGGCCACAGCCAGATGTTTGGTCCAGCCTCAGTACAAACTGCCCTCCTTCCTCAGGACCATTCTCAGGGACGAGTACATCTCATGGCACAAGAAGGTGAGACTTTGCCTGACCTGACTCAGTTTAGAGATAGGAAGATAATGTTCTTCTATAGTTGCTTTTACCTTTTTAAAACAGGTTAAAAAAGCAGAAAGCTTGCGCTTTTATAAATAACTTGCTCTTTACTACAACTGCCAATTTTTTATGTTGCTATTTGTAAATATTTGTTGTAACAGGTTATCCCTTACACAGTCAGGTGCAAAGTACCCTGCCTCTTAAGTGACCTTACATTGTTGCAAGGGGCGTAAAACCCAAACCAACAAATCAATATTTGTTTTACATCCCTTGCAATATTGTAAGGTCATTGTAAGAGATGAGTTACGTTGACCCTGTCTGTTAGGGCCAACCTGGGCTGAAAGGGAAAAAATCCCTGCAGTAAAAAGCCCAGATCGTCCAGTCATGGGATCGAACTCGGGTCATCCGCATGATAGGCAAAGAGCTTAACCATTGCTCCACAGTGCCGGTAATATTTGTTTTATAAGGACTTGTGACAAAATAAATCATACATATCTTGATTGAAGAGAAGCTGGTATGATTAGAGCATTTTTCTATCTTTCAGAGAAATTTATGATGAAGAATTCAAATGTTTGTGTTTGAATACACCTTACAGCACAATAGATTCATTGCATTTTGGTTGCTTGCTTGAAATAAAACTGATAATTCTTTCACTGTGTTGCAACAATTTGTTAATTGTTGGGTTTTTTTGCTTGTGTTTGTCTAGAAAATGGAAGAGCTGAACCCTGGCGAAGAACCCCCTGACATGGAGGGAGAGCAGCTGGTGACGTTGGTCAACAAAGCCGTGTCGGCCATCACCACCAGAGTACAGAGTAAGACACCTTATATCTTGCTGTTTCTCTACTTTCTCTGTTTGGTGGCTTTCTATCTGACTGTTAGGCCTTTCTTTCCGTTGTGCTCTTTTTACACAAGAGAATTAATGTTTGAGGACACAGTACATAAAGTAGGTTCTGTGGAATGTTTTAAAGAAGTCCTCCCACTCAACGAGTAGTTTTATATCTTTGAATTCAAGAGTTTCATCTCAAAATGTGTTTTATGCTTAAAAGAAGGCCATGTCTGTACAAGTATCATCGAGCACCTTTGCACAATGAAATGTAACGGCCGATGATCAAAACAACAATCTTCCTAACATTTATTTCCTTCTGTTTAGATCTGGCGTCATTCGAGGGAGCGGACAGTCGAGTGAGTACTCTTGTGACTGCCGCCACCAACACTGACAACCTGTGCCGCATGGACCCGGCCTGGCACCCCTGGCTCTAGACACTCGGGATTGACTCAGTCGACTTTGTCTTTATTGTAAACATGCAGTTTTTGTACAGATCTCGGGTTAGTGTTATGTTGTGAATGGCTGCGGGTTTGATGTTGTTCGTGTGGTTTGACTGATAAAGATGTGGTAACTCGAGTATAAAGATGAAATTATGTCTCAAAGGTGATTTGAGTAGTTTTATTGAAATTGTGAATGCATTTGTCCCGGATTAGAGTTTTACAAAAGTTTATCACCCTTTATCCTAGGAAATGGAAACATTCAGAGATTTTCTCCATCAGTGAGTTTGATTGAGAGTGTTGAGAAAAACACTATTTGTACTTACCAGCTTGAACCCAGAGATACACTGGAGGGACCAGCATAAATTTCTCGTTTTTCCTTGTGCTTTTTGTCCATTGTGTCAATAATTTCACTGGGATCGAAGGGGGAATGAGGAGATGGAAGGGGGAATGAGGAGATGGAAGGGGGAATGAGGAGATGGAAGGGGGAATGAGGAGATCGAAGGGGGAATGAGGAGATGGAAGGGGGAATGAGGAGATGGAAGGGGAAATGAGGAGATGACACTTGGACAACTAGAGGTTTAGATTGAGATGGGAAATTTTGTTGGTGCTGAAGAATTGGTGAATAAAAGCTTTTGTCTGTGCAGATCAAAATCAAGCAAGCGACATTTATTTTTATATATCATTTCACAAATTGAGAGATGTGTATATATTTTACAGTTGTTTGCAACTGGAACTGTTTAAAAGTTGTAAACATTTTTTTACCTTGTCTCTTGTTGATTCGTACTTCTTAGGTGACATCATATTTTGCTATACAATGACCTCAGCTTTCTGTCTGCCAGAGCATCAAAGAGATAGATTTCTGGCGGGGTGCAAATGCTCCGATCAACAGATGCCTTACTCCTTGTCTTGTACTGATGCGTCAAAGCTTTGATTGGGGAGGGAGGAGGAGGTCTACTCATGGCTGTAAACAGGACAGAAAATTGTAAATTGTATGGGATAAGAGTACATGGCTGTCTTGGTCTTTGGTCTTTGAATGAAAGTGAGAAATGTCACACTTTGGCTGTTCAAGATGTTTGCCTGCTCAACATGAACTGCGGAGTGTTTTGGGGATCAGACTGTCCTTGATGGTTCCGTTGTCAGTTTTTGTCAGACAGCTGAGCATTCTACTGTTCTAGATCACATCTGCTGTGGGAGGGAATTGTACATGACTTATGAGATCAGCCTTATTGGGGGGGTAGAGCTGAAAATCTCTTTTTTCTGTGACTGAACGACTTCTTCACACTTACTTTGATTGATTGTACAACCACAGAAGACAGTTTGAATTGAAATGTGAAATATTGGTTTTCCTTGCTTTTCTTTTTTAATTTCCATTTTTTTCCCCACTATATATATATTTTCTGTTGTACACTAGCAACCTCTGATGCTCATTACTAGATGTATAAATATGAATATTGGATAATAGTATTAGATCTTGCCCACCACTTTTCAACTTGCTCCATGAACAATGATACGATAATAATAATCTCCCTACTTGTTTTGTGAGATTCTCCATCTCTCGTCAAAAACTCTAGCAACATGCCACTGTGCAGACAGCAATGTACAGCAAATGTATTATTGTAAATATTCATCCTGATGCAGATCAGAGCACACTGCTGCACCAGCACAGCCTCAGCTGAGGTATCAGCCTTTTGTGATTCATCATATAGAGTTCTTCTCTTTGTGTTCAGGGTGTGGGGAAGAGGGCGACATTGAGGATTGGAGGTTTAGAGGCCGGGAATTGTGGGGGCAAATGTCAGGTCAGGTGTTCATGCTTGTCTTGTTCATTAGCACAAGCAGTCGTTTTATGTCATGGGTTGCTGTATTTTCTTGTCAATTGAGAACCATTTGTTTCTAAACCGCAAGTAAGACCTGAAAATTCTTTTAGTGATATTTTTATTGCTTCTTTACTTTACAAACATGTTCCATTGAATCGCGAGGAAAGGCTACAGAAAACAAAAAACTTCCATGTCTAGGTATGCGCATCAAATTTAAGTTACCGAACTTATATAAACACATACAAATGTATATAAAACTAAAAACAGTATTAACTGTGGCGACAAGAATCAATTCAGTATAGAGCAAAAAGGCATATGGACCAAGACATTTGTTGTAAAGATTTTTTTTATACCATCATTACATGCATCATGTTTTCATAAAAAGGGAACTCCTGTCTTATGATCTGAAGGATGTCAGCCATGCGGTCATTCCTATCATGAAGACGTTATACAAAGTATTGTGCATGTATAGATCTTGGTTGCAAGTCAAGTACATGTGTAAATGACTTTGTGCAGCTGCTACCATATTGTCAATATATCATGTATGTTGCTATTAAATCTGTCAACCCATACCATCATCATACCCTAAGGTTGCTATTTCTTTGTGACATTCCAATGTCCACACCATTTGTCAACAATTCATTTTCATTTCCACTATCACCTCATCTTTGATATTCATTGATAATAAAAGTTGTGCCACAATTATATACATGCATTTAATTACATTTTTTTCAATTTGTACACATTGCTTCTGTCGTGGTGATATTTGTCCTTTGTTTTCAATTTAACCCAGCCATATAATGATCATGAGGAAAGGTAATGCATTAGAAATTTGAACAGGGACTGCTATGAAGAGGTTATAAAGATTTAGGAAAACTGCTTGTTTCGGACCTAGCAGACGGAGTTGAAGTAAGCCCCTCACTTAAACAAGCATTTACACTTAAGTGTTGCAAGCACATAAAAGCAAAACCTGTGCAGCCTCCTCCAGCGAAAAGTTCCAGCATTCTTTCCAGCAAGCAGCTGTCATCCATGCCGACCTCCTATTCTTATAATCCAATACAGTTTATTATTCTGTTAAGATTTTAAGCTGTCAAAACTAAAAGGTCAGTTTAGTGCTTGTTGTTAAAAGATCAGGACAAAGTATCACATGTAAGAATCACACCAGAGTGCCTGTATTAGCATTCCTGACTTCTTTTTTTTTAACTTTGTTGAGGTTTTACAGCTCTATTGACAATGTATGTAACACTGTCTCTTCAAATCTTATATTGACAATATACACAAAAATAGTAAATTTAAGCTGTTAGTAGAATTGCCCGAGTGGTAGGATAATCACGCTTCAGTAAAGAGCCTTCCATAATATGTGGTATAGATAATACATGTACCAACAAAGTGCCCTTCTCAAAATGGTCTTAAGTCTCCAACCTACAAATATTCAGCATTTTCATAAATGCAGTCACCCTTGCAGCCAGTGTCTGTGGTGTAGTGGCAAGGTTATTCGCTTCCCACGCAGAGGACATGAGTTGGAGGAGACCTACGAGGGGCAGTTTCATTGAGCCTCTGCCTTGTTCTGCCTGGGTTGGCCCTGACAGGCAGGGTTGAAGTAAATGACCGTACAAACTTAACAGTGATGCAAGGGACATTAAATAAAAACAAACCAATCCAAACCAACTGCCCTTTCAAAAGTCCCACCTGCATGTGTGGTGTAATGGTGAAGCTCTGCACCTATCACAAGGAAGACCTAATTTCAGTCATGGAGACCATCTGCCTTTTTCTGCTAGGATTTGGCCCTCTCAGCCCGGATTTCATTAGCAGCCGAGGCTGTGTCCCTGCCTTCCTCTTCGCCTGACTTTTCGTCATCCATTTCCACCTTAGAATCTTCTTCTGCGCCTCATATGTATATTCATGTAATAGTGTGCATTATCGCCAATCAGCCCATTTTGGTCATGTACGATCTCCTACTCCCCTCCCATCACCTGCATCTATGGTGTAAGTGTAATGGTTAGGCTCTTCACCTAGCACACGGAAAACACAAGTTTGATACCGTGTGCTAACAACCTGCATTTTTTCTGCAGAGATTTTTCCTTCTCCGTTCGGGTTGGCCCTGACAGGTAGGCAGGGTCAAAGCAGCTCGTCTCTGAAATTTCCTTAGTGTTGCAAGGGATGTGAAACAGGTACCCAAACCAAACAATGCACAAGGATGTCAGAGAATGTCTCAGCTCACCCTGCATCATATCCCAAGGCTGGGGAATCGTTGTACAAGGCGTGTACATTACTTGTTTTAAAAAGTTTGCTGATAATAAACATTTGAAGCATAAAACAAAAATGTTAAAGCCCACATTATGTTCAGTCTACATCCAAAAGGCAAATGTTTAAAGAACACAGACTATGGGCAATTTGATATCAATCTTTGAATAAAACAGTCAAGAAGAAAATCAGATTGGGATGTATTTTTTTTTTATTGTTAAAAACAGCAAAGTCATAATAATATCTATAAATCTTAGTATACAGTTTCACATCTTCAAGTAAAAGATAATACATTGAAGGCAACCATATCTCGACGAAGGTAAATCAACGCACACCTTCGTTAGTACCATAAAAATGTATTGTGCTTTAAACAAGTTTCTATGTCTGCATTACGTCCCTGTGGCTGTATGCATCAAACTCTAAACCTAAAGTGTCTCTCCAGCTGGCTGTAGAAATGCTACATTCAAACCAGACATAAATGCAATACATCAGATAGGCACTCGCTTGCATGCAATTTTGTGAGCTAGTGCGAGTATAGTCCATCCACTGAGTAGCATTTCTACACCCTTGTGTGGGTACACCAGGTGTAAACGTTATGCATACAGCTACTGGCCACTGTATCTGTAACTTTGCAAATAGAAAACCATCTGTCAAAACATCAGTGACTAAAATCTGAACAGACATTGTGACATCAGGTTCTTTGGCCGTCAAATAAAAAATGGATTTCCAAGACTTCTGTAGTTCATTAACATAGAATGTGAATACAAATACAAAAAAAAAAATAACCATCCTGGGTTACAAAATGTTGAAACTGCAACTGCTCAAGAAGATAATACCAACAACAAGTGAAAAACACAAAGGATAACCCACTCCACTAACGCTTTGATTCTCACTATTACTGGACTAGACCACATTAGATGAAGATGAGATGCACTCTAATCCACCCTTCTAAACACAATCAGTTTCCTCTTTCTAATATTATTAAATAGTTGTGAAAACTCTGCTTTCACTCTCTTCATCTAAGGAAATTGTTGTACTGAATACGACCATCGAAAAACAAATATATGAAATATAACTCTAATTGGCTCTGATCTTTCTAAACTAATTTACCAAATAATGAATACACATAATATATTTATCAACTATATAGCGGTTTGGGAAGCCTTTCTCCTAACTAGAAGTTGGAAAAACTTTCCAGCTTAACCATCCTATCCACAATACGATTAACAGCCAATGTTTGTAAACCCATATGTTCTATCTTGTATGGCTGAGACTTCCACTTTGATTAGACTTCATGGCCACCTCGGAGTAGCTCTGCTCCCTCCACACATTTCAACATCCTTAGAAAAATAGACAAAGTCTTTATAGGCGAGTTTAAAATAACATTTATTGCATTGTCATGTACAGACATAATGGCTTCTTTAAAGTAGACGCAGGTTTCAAACTGAAAAGAATTGTAAATCTAATCATACTAAAGCTCTTGGATGCAAAACTTTGGGTTTCTATAAGACTAAAAAGCAAAGCTGCCTCGAGGCAGTGACTTGTCAAGACTAAAGTTACAAGGCCAAATTCAGTAGCAGCAGATTATGCATGCAAAGCACTCCCGAAAAAAAGGCTGCCCCCTTGAGTACTTGAATCCATCAGTACATGTAGATTCTTGCTCTTGATGGAGATACTCAAACTGGCTTCTATGTCACCTGTCTGTGGAGCCAGTGAAGGTGCTTGGATAGTTCTACTCTCAAACACTTCAATATGGGCAGCCATATTCCTTCTCTGATCATTGCTTGCAAAATTCACAGCTATGGAATTTGGTCTTAATACAAACAATACAGTCGAGTGTTCAAATGATTTCCTCTCTGCACATTTTGTCAAAATTCATCTCAAACAGAAAAGTTGCCAGGAAAGATGCAGATCTTTTATACCATAAATCAATCAAACATTTAAAACATTCTGTTTCTGCTTCAGTTACTGAGACTGGATGTGTCGGAGCAGATCAATAAAATGAAATTTGTCATGGCTGTTGAAGTGGTGAGACTAGCAATGTCAGACAAATACGATTGTGCCTCAGCTTTCATACACACATCTCCATGCAATACGACAGATGATTCAGGTATTCTTTGGGATAGGAGCTACCCTTGAGACCCATTTACTTTGTCTTTCACCTGTGCTCTAACTTCATATATGAGTAAGTAACTGTAAAATCTCTTCAAACAGAGTCCATACTTTGTTACAGAAACAGTGACTATCTTAAAAATAAACATCTTTTAAATCCCCAAGGTTTTCTTATTCATAAAAATAATTTCACAAAATGTCTTAAAAGAATTCTTGAGCCACTTTATAAATCACTTAAATTAAAACGTCAAATTTCCACAATTTACACAAAATGGACCCTTTCAAGGGCAGCTCCTGTCTGACATCACTTTCAAATTGTTGCATAAATGAGGTGAACATAACGAGTTTCATAAATCTCATAACTTGCTGGTCATTTATCAAATGTTCGTCTCTGTGATTTAAAACATTGTCAAGTATTCTATGTACAAACAGCTGCACTGGAACAAAGATATTGTGTATTGATCAGATCTGAAAATGTAGGGGAGATAATATATAAGTAACAATGTCAACAGCAAGCACCACTCAGCGCATCCAGTTATTCGAGCATATTTGTGGAGCATTGTCACAAGCATGATGAATGCCATTCATACAAGTGAAATAACAAAAACTGGCCCATAAAAGTACATTTTGCACCAAAGAAAAACCTTGTTCAGCAAACACACGTTATATCAAAATCACCATGTGGTCTTTGACTGTCTGTCATGAAAACAATTTGGACTCATTCACATCATCAGAGAAATCGAGATAAGTGCAGTGAGAAATAGAAATGTTACTGGGTGACAATATAAAAGTAACACCGAATCTTTGCTTAAAACTTTCATTCCACAGAGGTGATCTTCAAAATTTTACACAAAAAACAACAATACGCAAAATAATCACTCTCCAAACAAAGAGACGAAAATGCAAATGATCCTGTCATCAAGTGTCATAAATCAATGTGTTCTGCCATTTCTACAACCCAGCCACTGCGCCATACACATAATAACAAAAGTTCAAGACCCTTCCATTCTCTAAAGGGAAAAAAAAACTAAAATTGAGTTTACAAATGTTCTGATTGCCAATTCACACAACAAACTTCTGACACGCCAAAAAAACAAGAAAACCACAAAGGCATTGAGGTAATAAAAATGTTCTATCCCAATAGTTTTTGTACAGTCGAGACAGTTTCTGTTTTTATGGCTACTGTTAAGAACCGTCCATTTTCTCACATGAATGGCACAGATCAAAATGACACGTTCACTAGCTTCACATGGCAGTCTACGACACTTTGGCTGCCACACCTCACGACTCACAGCATGTCGTCACAAAACACTCAACTTCTCCACAACTGGGAAAACTTGTGTAACAATTAACATCTTTGCCGTCCCTACAGATTTGGCATGAAAAATGTTAAGAAAATAGAAATTTTTTTGCAAGGTTTTGGTCACTGAGGAAACCATTTCTAAACATCAGAGACAGCAGCAAAAGCAACAGTAGGAAAAAACAGCACCCTGTCTTCTGTAATAGCAGACATTCTCAGACAACTGATGATGTTTCTGAGACAAATAAACCCTTCCCTGACCCTGACAGCAGAATCCAGCTGTGGCAGCATCGTCACTACTCAGTTTTTGCACACCATAATAGACATAAAAACTTGGTGAACCCACAAGCCAACAACTGATGTGTAGAAACAAAATACTTGCTGCTTCACTTTAAGCCCTGCAGTTAGGCAATAAGAATTAAGATCTTATAAAAATCCCACCATTACCGGCCTATTGATTCAATAAGTATAATTGTTATCAACCAATTTTTGTCCCTTTCTCCATCACATCAATCTTATCTTTTTTCTTCTTCTTCCTTTTTTTTATCACAACAGTGACTTCTCCGGCACACTAGGAAGGCCTCAATGAAAATGTCATGAACCCCACACACCAAAACACCACAGGCTACAGCCACTCTGAGGCAGCAATATGACAAATTCTGTCGACTCGGGCAGGGACAGGGTTTCTGTTCTAGTCATTACAGAGGTAAGAAGAAGGCCAAATGGACAGCACAGAATTTCACAAAAGAAAGCCAGCACCTGGGCCGCAGACATTATCATCATGTTTGTAAACAACCACAGCTTGAATGAAAGACTGTAGATGAAGTTGAAGAAGACAAAGGTAGAATCACAAGTCATGGAAAAACATTTTCACAAGTTCATATCTCGCACCCGCAAACATCACTTCCACAATTTCATACAAGTATTTTCACAATTTATACATTCTGGCAAAAGACATATATATAATATACTAAAAATTTCCCCAAACAAATGAAATGTTAATATTTCTTTCCATCTCATTGTGTCCCAACTGATTTTTTTGTGCTTCTGAAATAGAATTAAAAATTAAGGATTTTGATCATAAAAAGATGAACACATTTGTGCATTTCAGTTGAAATAATGAAAACTTTTTTCTCTTTATGTACAGTATTGTGACAACAAGAAGGAAAACAACAACACTGAAGGACATTTCAGTGGGCAACAAGAAAATGGTATGGGAGAGAAAAAAGAGGGAGTTTTCAAAAGCCAGTGTTATAACAGTAACTAACGCATTAAGTGGGGAGGGCTTCTGATAGTGGACAGAATGGAAATTCAACTGCAGTAGAACCCGCATATATCAACATCTGTTAACTCGACATTCGGCTTTTAAGTCGGCGCAATTTTAAATTCCCGTCTTTTCCTTTATTTACTGCATTGACATCCTTTAAGTCGACTTCCTTTTTACTCAACATGATTTCAATTGTCTCAGCAATGTCGACTTGGGCGGGTTCTACTGTACTGGTATTAGAAATCTAAACGGACTCAAAAACAATCCCTAAATCAAGGATCTAACCATATCAGTTCAAGATGTGTACTCAGTAATTTGTCTTCAAGACATTATTTTGTACAAGGGCTAGTCACAGGAATTTAAGAAAAAGTTTTCTGAATTGAATACCCATAAAACCACACCAGACTGACAGCCACTGGGAGTATATATGCCAGATCTTCCAGCTACTTTCATGATAGTTAAATAAACATGTAAAGCCTGGCTCGCAAACTTCTGTTGAAAAACAATTTCTATTATCCAGATCTACCTTCTTTGCACATTGTGACGTTTTTGCACTGAGAAAAACTGATCCAAAACATATTTTATTTACATCTGAACATTATAAAGACATGTATTTAAAATAATTATAAAGTCCCGTTTCTCTTCTACCCTAAACTGGCAAGAGCACATCTGAATATGAAATCCATAGAGAAATAATACTTGTAAGTCAAAGTCATTTTGAAATTCAACTTTTGAGCAGTTCAAACAAAACAAAAACAGATGGGAAAGGACGTTAAAAATGTTTTTTCAAAAGTAAAGCTCCACATACGTATCTAATAAATGCATAACCCAGTTCACTTGCGCTATTTTGATTTGCCTTTCAAGAACACAACATAAAATATTATCCCACACAACAAACTTCACACATACAAGTTGACAATAGTTCATCTCGTACAGTGCTTGCTCTACATTCAGTCTACAAATACTGCTCCACTTCACAGTGACAGAAAAAGACAAGAAAACACAACTGTCATATTGCATCACTGTTTACCCTGATTTTTAACAAATAAATAGCAAGTTATTATGTTGTGAAAAAATTTACATTCTATAGCTTTCCAGTTGGACATTTGTACTGTTTCCTCGAATAGACCAAGAGCAACAGCAGTCAATCCGAGTGCCCCCCCCCCCCCCCCACTCTTAAAAGGGGGGGAAACTAATCTGTTGTAGCAGATTTTACTTTCAGCCTTTGCTCTATTTGCATTCTGTAGCAGCTACAAAAGACAAAGACAGAAGATATTCCACTCAAACTCAAGAGACAAAGAAGGAGAAGGATGCTAAATGATTCATTTCTTCATTACGGCAATATAATTTCTAGAAAATATTTTATTTTATCAGATTAACAGAGCTGTAAAGAAAAACTCCTAAGAATTTTCAAACTAATGAGGAACAAACAAAAAGTTGGAAACAAGAATCTTATGAAGTATTTCAACTGAAGAAAATTTTATATGAAGCCAAGAAAGAAAAAAAAAAGAAAGAAAAGAAAAGCAACTAATATTACTTGAAACAAATGTACACAAACGCTGAAAATTTTTCACAAATTTTTTTGTAAAATATTGAATAAAAATTTCTAACACTTGCAACAGAAAGTGTGTGGTTAAAATTTCTGCTATTTGCCATTGGCAGTAAAAATATTAACAATAAAATTCATACTGTGCCCTACACCTAACCCACGTAAACAAGTACTGAGATATATCTTTAGGGTAAAACATTTTTCCCCCCTAGAAATAATTAAATTTTGGTTGCTTGACGTTTTTCTGACCAGTAGCATATATTTCATATTAAGTAGAACTGAAAATCTATATTGTAAGTACCAAACAACAAAGAAAGGTTTTGTTCATAAAAACATCAAAACACTTGTTCTCACACAAACAATAGGGATGAATTTATAACCAACTCAACAAAAGCCAGAAACAAGGATAGAACAGAAAACAACCCCTGTGTAGCACAAAAATAAGTACACGTACACGTAGCTTATAGAATTGTAAAAAAAACACCACAGAAATATATTTCGTTCATTCGAAACAAACGACTTCAGTTTAAAGCTCAAGGAACACAGTTCTATCACCTTCCCTCTTCAGAATTGTAGTATAACATTGATAGACAATATTTTTTCCTGAAGATAGAAAATTACCCTTTACCTACAAGAGAAAAAAACATTTACACCTGCCAGAATTAAGTGTTCATAATTCACATCCAAAGTTGTCAGACTGAGAGATGAAAGTTCTCTCAGTCAGATGTGTGAGTGACATGCACAAAAACCTGAAGTCTGGCACAGATGTTTATTAACAAAATTTAAAATTGTCCTCTACTGTTCCAAACTTCTTCTTCTTCAGCGTTCCAATGTAAAGTTGATCATGCACTCAGACGTTTAGCTCAGTCGCCCTGATGTAGGCCGCTGTCTGCTCCAGGTCTCTAACAGAGCCTCACAGCTTCTGTCTCACATCAGTTCTTCCAAACAAAATTTGGCATTCGTTAAGCTCCATGTACTACCCCCATCTGTGCAAACCTGAGGGTTGCGGAGATATAAAAACAAAAACAAACATACCGCTATCCATTCAACTAAACTATCTTTCTTTTTCAAATAATTATCTACAAGTTTAGGGCAAGGAGACAACCCAGATATGATGATATGCACATATGTAGACATGGCCAGATCTGTATATTATATAAGATGGATGAGGCAGGTGGAATCAATGGAAACAAAGACACAGAATGCAGACGTCTGCTCACAGATCTCAGCAACAGCCATAAAGGAAATATAACCCACGGACAGGGCTACATTTTTCAGCCGACTTGCATCCCTCAATGCTCCAAAACACAAACAAGTATACATATCCATTTATGTGTCAGCCAATTACCTGACTGTCTCTTTCTCTCAAATTTCTTTCACATCTCACTTTCTGTACATTAAAGATCTCTGTCGGGGTGGGGGGTGGGAGAAAAGGGTGGCGAACTGCACATTTATCAAGATGATGAATAATTGTCCCTTCACTCCGCAATGAGGACTCGTTTTGAGGACTCCGGGATGGGCATGTGAAACAAAACTCAGTCAACTAACACAAAAATGGCAACAAGAAATGTCTCTCGATGCCTCAGACTGTCCAAGTCTGTGTCATGATGATCCAAACCGCGGTGAGAGAATTGATGTCGTTATCAACGTTGATGATCATCAAGACTCACATGGGCGCAGACGGACTGGCGTTTGAGCGAAGGGATGCCCCGTCGCTGCACAGGTCTTGTTCTGGCATGCGCGGGGAGAACTCTGTGGGGGGCGTGACCACTGTGGGATAGCGAGCACCTGATGCTTGCCGCGTGCTGGACTTGATCATGCTCGGGTGGAACAGCGCGTGTCGTTTTGCGTGTTTCTTCAGGTGGTCACTCCTCATGAAACGTTTTTCACACATTGGACACTTAAAGTTTTTTTCACCTGAAATAGGCAAAACAACAATTCTTGTTACAAACAATGGCATGAGGTGATGCTTTCAATTGAAATACAGAAAAAGAATAAAATAAAGTTCTAAATCAAGTAAATCTTATCAAGCAAATCCAATTTTCACATTTTTGTGCTCTTACCAGCAAAGCTATGTCCATTTTTAGGTGACTGTCTAGTGGCAGGTTAATTCTAATAAAATGCTGATTCAAAATTGTCAATGATAACAACACAACAATATCGGCAAAAGTGACCATCTGGTGCCCTAATTACTCTGACAACAGAAGTGTGATCTATTTTTTCAAATGCTCAGGGGTCATACGGGTCCTTGGAAACTTTTTCCAGGACACTTCTCTAGAAATTCCAGGACACTAAACCCAAGACAGAATAGCGCTCATTCGATTTTAATCGACCCGATCCTTCCCCAAAAGATTTTTTGAACGGCAGAGCTTTACTACAAAATTGCCACTATAATGCCAACCTCAATCATCTCACAATCAGTGAGCAAAACAACCAAAAAATTACATCTGTATTGTATGCAAGGAAATACCTATTGTAAATAGTAACCATCTTACTCTACATTTTTTGTTCTTGAAATTGCTGAGATTTTCATAGGAGTACTCAGATTACTGCGGTGGACACTATTCGAGATAGAACATTTTTTAACCTTAAAAAAAATCCTTGAAAATCCTAAAAGTGCTGTTTGTAGCATTCTTACTTAAAAAACAAATTTGGAAAAATAAAGCACAGCCTAGAAAGTTTCAACTGTTCTGTCAGTGGGATCAAGTCAGAGGCAACTGAAAAAACAATTTTTTCAATGGATATTGGCCTGATTTTGGTCATTTTCAAGGGGCTTTGTGGCTTTTTGCTATCTCCGAGGGGTTTTCAAGGGTATGGCAGTGACTCTGTTAACTGCTGGACTGCTTCAAGTCTAATGGCAGACATTTTAGGAGCTGTGAATGGAGAAAAAAAAGAGCTAGCACAGAGAATTCCAGGACAGCAGAGCAAAATTTTCCAGGATTTTGGTCAAAACTCCAAAATTCCAGGATTTTCCCAGGATTCCCAGGACCGCGTATGACCCCTGAATGCTTCCAGGTCGAAAACAGTAATAAATTTTAAAAGACTCAGACAAGGCTTAGAAACTGCACACAAAACCAACAATTGTGGGCAATGGAGTATACATTACAAGCCAAGACTCCAAGCCCCCCTCCCTCACAAATCAATGATTGGCAAGGCAATAGAAGCAAGTGACTCTGACAGGCAAGCTTGAGCTTCTCATTCCTTTGATATATATCTAAATTACGCATCCATGTGTATTATATTAATTAATACTTACAGAGTTTCTAATTAATACTTACAGGAGGTTCAAGTGAGTGACAAACAAAAAACCCACCAAATTAACACGGAAAATGACATACCTGTATGTGTGCGTTTGTGGCGAGTCAGCTCGTCTGATCTAGCAAATCGTTTGTCACATCCGTCCCAGTTACATTCAAAGGGCCGCTCACCTGGAGATGGAAAACACATCAGATTTATAACAGTGACAAAATATTAACAAGATCGATCTACCTGTACCTATATCATACATGTATACTCCTGGAGATTGAAAACACATCAGCTTTAATATTATTACAGTGACAAAATATTTACATGATAAATCTGCCGGTACCTATATCATATACATGTGTGTACACAGTGCTTGTGCTGCAGTTAGTTTGACTCTTTTTGCCTGTCACGCGAAAAACCGGTAATATTTGTTCTCTATCTCATCACTCCCCGTGACCAACACCTGTCTTGAACACCCACTTTTCTTCTAGACAGTGGCTGGTGGTCTCAGACATGTTTGACTGCATCTTTGTAGGGATGTAATAATAATAATAGATTGCACTTATATAGCGCATATCCCTACTCGAAAGCAGGCTCTATGCGCTTTACAATCATTATGTCCCCAACAGACATGGCCGAAGAAGCCTACCTCTTAATTAAATTACCTCCGAAAAATATAAAACAAAACAAATAACTGGTGTTACATACTCGTTCACTTTGCACATATACACACAACGGTTACTGAAAATATTTTCGAACAGTTGTTTTGCACTCATTTTTCTATCAAAGCCAGTGATAATAAATAGTAATTGTGACACCAGAAACATGTGGTAGAAGATCAAAGTGCATGTAAGATTTATTTTTAAACTCCAGCGGAGAGATATTTGATATGAAGTACAGGGTGGGTGTTATTTTTATATTGATCGATTAGACTGAAAGAACTTTAAAACGGTAAGAGGTAAAGGCAAATGTTTTTATGCCCACCATTCAAGTTTTGTTTAAGGCTAGTTTATAACATTATGATAATAGAGAAGGCGTTTCAAAAAGGAGCTCATGCTAACAGGGTTGGCCTTGCCTGGCAAGGTCCAAGTAGCCCGTCCCGTAAATTACCTTGGACGTTATGCCAAAATCAAAACCAAACAATGTAAGCAGTCACTCTACAGAATCGGAAGCCAGACAACAATACATCTCATTATTATACAATTGTAACAATGTTTACTAACAATATTAACTACCTGTAGCCTGGGCCCACACAATAGCCACCCACACACTCCCATTATTGAGGACATCACCACAACAAAACCAGGACCCCCCCCCCCCCCCGATTGGGAACTGACCCGGACACACCCCATCCCCTCCCTCATAACACACCCCACCCCCTCCCTCATAACACATCCCACCCCCTCCCTCATAACACATCCCACTCCTCCCTCATAACACACACCACCCCCTCCCTCATAACACACACCACCCCCTCCCTCATAACACACACCACCCCCTCCGAGGTCTCGAGGGCCATACCACTGGCGTCAATATATTCCCAATTATTAAGTTTCTAATCCACACAAAAAATTAATGTATAGGCCTATAATACAGCTGTATAGGTTTAGTAAAAATGACGATAATATAATAAGCACAAATTACTTATATTATTATTCTGGAAGACTTGGTAAGGAGAGTATCACAACCAAGAAAGCATTCAATTGCATCTTAAAATTTTAATGAAGGCACTCGTTCAATGATGCTTTTCAGGTGTGTAAAACCTACAGTATAATATTGTTAATACAAAAAAGTGTGTATCGAGTAAGGCGGGAACAGAGAAGAGTTGACAAAGGAAAACCCATGGTGTCACATCATGTGTGAAAAACCCCAATAGTCTAATAATTATGTCATCGAACGGTCCCATAACTTTGGGAATTCGCCCCATTCAAAACTAACTCCCTACTCCACAACAGTTGTATGGGACATTGAAAAAGACGTATTGACACTGACGCAACAGCCTCACAACGGCCGCCCAGGTGGGCCCCAACACTGGCCACTTCACACCCTCTTTTGTTCTCTTTAAACATACTTTTATAATCCTTAAAGCAAACAATTAGTTGGGATCCGTCTATGATAGAGAATGCGCCCGAGTCAGCGTTACAGCCCTGTGTTGACAAACTTTGAAACTTCCACCAAACAGGACGGCAGCTTTCAACAAGCCCTCTCAGTCTCACGCTCCGCCAAAGTCACTGGTTGAACGAGGGCAGGAGAGGGGAGGAGAACAGGAGAAAGAGAAGGGCAGACCACGAGGCGAGAGGGGGGAAGGAAAGAAGAAAGAGACCCCAGTGACAAAGACGGGCTTGCGCCAGGCGCGCGGTGTGAGCTATTTATAGCGCCAGGTAAGGGACCAGCCCCCTTTTTTCCGGAGCAATGATTTGAATACAGGTGAAGAACGTAAAGAAAGGGAAAGGCAGACGATCAGCATCGAGCGGACGTCGACAATTTGAATGTTCTTATGTAGGCCTACTTGTCAAAACGTCAAATTGAAACTGCCCAAATGTCCATAGTTAATAAAGTGCTAAGATAACGAACCCTGCCTCCAACACATCCCCAGATAAGTTTATCAAAGACATTGACTAGCATAGTAAAATGTTGGCCCTTTTTCAGCCTGTGTAACGATAACTGCTTTAGTTGTTTTTTCTTCAATAGCATCTTTCCCTCCCTTCGCCTTCCATTATTTTTTCATAAGAAAAAAACTAAAGCTACAAGAAAGTATTTAAGTACAATGTACAGTTTATTCAACATGTATTATGCCCTCCTAACTGATGACAACCGTTGCCTCACACAGTTTGAACCCTTTCAATCAACAAGGAAAATGTAACACGGGACCACCGATAATGAAATAACTTTGTCAGATGCCGAACTAGCTCTGACCACCACACGTCTAAACAATGCACGGA
>JAUKPP010262286.1:0-2500 GCA_032273245.1 Phyllaplysia taylori
GCAAGCAAGAGCAAGTAATCAGAAACAAGCCATCAGATGCAATCAATCTGAAACAAGTTACCAGAAACACGTGAAAAAACAAACAAACGGAAACTGATAACAGTTAAAGAAATAATTTAGCTTAGGAATAGTTTACAATACTATTTGCTACCAAGAACTTTCTTTCCCAGACAAGGTACAAGATATTTTTTAACTGGAAATTGCAGACTAGGTACTGGACCCATTCAACACCAAAACAGATGGTTACTTGCCAGTAGCAATTGTAGAAGAGCTTCTGAATATGAAAAGATACTTTGAAATCAAATCACTGTTCAAGAAGTCGTATTCGTCATTCTGGTTGAGAATTGTTGTGCAAGACAAAAATATCGAATTGTTGTTCATCGCTTTTCCCACCTCCGATCTAATAGAAAGGGTTGACGAAGCAGAGGAACAAACTAAGGATCACAGAGCATGGCAATTTGCATCTGCCACTGACAAATCTTAAGCCTGATATGAATAAGTTGGTTTCGTCTCCCCAGGTCCATCTTTCCCATTAGGGCAGTGTCAATGAATTATTTGTATTATATCGCTTACTCCGTAGTTTTAATAGAGTTAAGTGGTGATGGTGGTAGTGGTGGCGGTGGTGTTGCTGTTGCCGATGTTGGTGGTGGTAGTGGTAGTGATCGTGGTGATACTGCTGCTGCTGCTGATGATGATGATGGTGGTGGTGGCGATGGTGATGTTGCTGATGCTACTGATGATGATGAAGATGGTGGTGGTGGTGGTGGCGATGGTGCTGCTGCTGCTGATGATGATGGTGGTAGTGGTGGTGGTGATGCTGCTGTTGCTGCTGCTAATGGTGGTGGTGGTGCTTCTGTTGATGTTGGTGGTAGTGATGGTAATGCTGCTGCTGCTGACGATGATGTTTGTGGTGGTGGTCGTGGTGATGATGCTGCTGGTGGTGGTGCTGCTGCTGCTAATGATGACGTTGGTGGTGGTGATGGTGGTGGTCGTGTTGATGCTGCTGCTGCTGCTGCTGATGGTGGTAGTGGTGATGCTGCTGCTGATGGTGGTGATGATGATGATGATAATGGTGGTGGTGGTGGTGGTGCTGCTGCTGCTGCTGGTGGTCACGGGTATGCTACTGCTGGTGGTGGTGGTGATGGTGAGGATGGTGATGATGGTGGTGGTGGTGATGATGGTTGTGGTCGTGGTGATGATGATGATGGTGGTGGTGATGGTGAGGATGGTGATGGTGGTGATGATGGTTGTGGTGGTGGTGGTGGTGGTGATGATGATGATGATGATGATGGTGGTGGTGATGGTGAGGATTGTGATGGTCATGATGATGGTGGTGGTGGTGGTGGTGATGATGGTTGTGGTGGTGGTGGTGATGATGATGATGATGATGGTGGTGGTGGTGGTGGTGGTGATGATGGTGGTGGTGGTGATGGTGGTGGTGGTGATGATGGTGGTGGTGATGATGGGTGTGGTGATGGTGGTGGTGGTGGTGATGGTGGTAGTGGTGGTTGGGGCTGTGGTGATTATAATGATGATCATGCTGCTAATGGTGGCGGTGGTGATGGTGGTAGTGGTGGTGTTGATGCGGCTGCTGCTGCTGCTGCTGCTGATGATGATGATGATGAATATGGTGGTGGTGGTTGTGGCGATGCTGCTGCTGCTGATGATGATGATGATGAAGTGGTGGTGGTCGGGTGATGCTGCTGCTGTTGCTGTTGCTGCTGCTGGTGATGATGATGATGATGATGTGGTGACGGTGATGATGATGATGAAGATGATAGTGGTGGTGATGATACTGATGATGATGGTGGTGGTGGTCTTGGTGATGCTGCTGTTGATGATGATGATGAGGAGGAGGAGGAGCAGGATGGTGGTGGTGGTGGTCGTGGTGAAGGTGATGGTGGTGGTGTTGGTGGTGATGGTGGTCAGATGATGATGAGGATGAGGATGATGATGATTACGATGATGGTGCTAATTACAGACTAAGATCCATGCATACTTTTTTCTTTCTTGTGGTTTCTCACATTTGAACAACTTAATATATTATTATGTTCTGCATCGGAGATACACAAATCTCAGGCCACTTTATTGCCACCCGTTGATGGGAGAAAACGCTTCATAAAGAAGATAATGTCAATTTGTTTTCAAACCAATGATCAATGATTTATTTGTGTTTTGCATCTGTATGTGATAATACATATATTACTTTTATTGATGATGGTGGTGGTGGTGGTCGTGGTGGTGGGGGTGATGATGATGGTGGTGGTCATGGGGATGGCGCTGCTACTGCTGCTGCTGCTGGTGGTGGTGGTGATGATGATGCTGATGAGAATGATGGCGGTGGTGGTGATGCTGTTGTTGCTGCTGCTGCTGGTGGTGGTGATGATGATGATGATGATGATAATAGTGGTGGTTATCATACTGATGATGATGGTGGTTGTGGTCTTGGTGGTGCTGCTGATGATGATGACGAGGAGGAGGATGGTGGTGGTGGTGGTCG
>JAUKPP010262286.1:7500-11773 GCA_032273245.1 Phyllaplysia taylori
TCTTTTCATGTCACTGCATCATGGTCGTCCGTGGTGGCCGCCATTACTACGTCATCAGAGGAAACCGTCTAAGTCATCTCCATATACGGCCATCTTTCCAAATCAAAGATTTAGAATTCATTAGAAACTGACCTGACTTATGAATCTTTAAGTCATACACATACTGACAGTTTCATCTCAAACAAACTAATTCTGGTAAAACAATGAGAAATCAAGCAATTTCTGGAAGCTTCACGTTGTTTTATTAAGTTTCAAGGTTGGTTACTTTACTTTCTGTCATTTTACAAAATGCATGAATATCCTGAAAGAGCAGAAAACATTATCATCTAGTCTATATTCAATTTTCATGAACACGTTTGTAAACAGAAAGTAACTCAAATTCCAAAACAAAGACCATCATTCACAACTGCAGTCGCAAAAGTAATCAAATTTAACTTGTTGAGGTAAGGAAGCACACAAAATGTCACATTGCAAAGTGCAAAACATAAATATCCTTGTACAATTTTCCTACACAAGGCAAAAGGAAAAGACTGTCACAAAATTCATCAAACTCTACTTGCTCATGCCAGAAAGCACAAATAAAAAAAAGATAATAATGTTTAACATTTTAGAGTCAACCTACTCTGACCTTGCCTGTCAGGACCAGGCCTAACTGTGAGGAATATAACAGCCCAGTAGAGAGATGGAAATGCTTGCCTAACCACTACAACACAGACGCCGGTTATCGAAAAGCATTAAAGTGTACCAATAATGGCACATGAGTGGTGGCACCAAAAAACCGCACATGGTAAAAATGATCACTTTAGTGAGCAATATTAAAAAAAGTTGAAAAGACATTAACTCAATAAGTGATTGTCCTGTTTTAACTATTTCAATGTTTTTGGGTCTTTTTTCCTTTTTGGTCTTGCAACCCTTACATCACTAGACGGTCATCAAAGATGCCATATCTTCGTTTCGACATCTATCTCCAACAGGACAAGGGTCAAAGCGATGAAAACCCTGAAAATAATCCCCCTAAATCCAAGATTTGAACTTTGACTGTCTGTTTTTATAGTCGGAGGTTTACCGCTTGGCCATAGCCGTCTCCTAAGTATTCAGACTTATTAAAATAATAAAGAAAATAGAATTAAATACAAGTAAGTCCTACAAGGCCTTGAAAAAAAAGGTTTGACTACACTAAACCAACATTCTTTGGTTTAATTTAGTTGGTTTTGATTTAAGTCGTTTTGCCGGACTATAAGCTTATTTAAGAGGTGGCGGCTCCGATTTTCAGTCCGTCGCCAATAGGGTAGGCTTATGAAACTTTGGCATGCTTTTGCTTGATTTGTGAGGTCAACATTTTTTTGGCTGTCTTATCACTATAGCTATAATTTTCATGCCTTTTTCTGTGGTACAATTGCAGAAGGCTTTGGTTAGTTTTCTTGGGTTTTTTTATGCCCCTTGGATAAAAAAAATATTTTGGAGGGGGAGGGGGGCTGCTTCGACTATGCCTATAAGGG
The DNA here is from genome assembly GCA_032273245.1 of Phyllaplysia taylori. Classification (NCBI taxonomy): domain Eukaryota; kingdom Metazoa; phylum Mollusca; class Gastropoda; order Aplysiida; family Aplysiidae; genus Phyllaplysia; species Phyllaplysia taylori. The sequence goes on from JAUKPP010262286.1 coordinate 9,000, forward strand.
CCAACCCGGGCCGAGAGAAACACAACATCCCAGTAGAGAGACAATGACATTTGTTCACCTCGGCATGATGGACACAGAACCTAGTCAGTACACCATAATCGCTGGTGATTTATTCTGAATTGAAAAAGCTCAGTTATGGTTTAAGATAGAAATATTTCCTTTTTTTTTTGCCAATTAATAATTTCTTTTTCAACATAAGTTTGATTAGTGACAAAATCTGGATATGTGATGAACGCTCTGCAGACATGACTGATATGGTCAAACTCAACATCCACCTGTGTAGGGTAAATGCCCTCCAATGGCGAAGTGTCACATATACTCCTGTCATTTCCAAGTGAATATGTGTAGAGGGAGCTGTAAAACCTCAAACCACAAGCAATCTAATGAGACTTGGATTTGAAAATGGAGCAAAGGGATGTGCCAAGCAGAAAACGTCAGAATCTTTTTCCCTTTTTCCAACTTCAAAATATTGACAAAGCTTTGTAATTCAACCAAGAAACAAAATAATCTCTGTCGCTTCCTTTCTCTTTCTCAGCCAGCGATGATACTGATATAGTTTCCTCCAACTTGCGCACCTTCTTGCTGATTTTGAGCATGTGGTTGGGAGTTATTTTTGTGTCATCCGCTCCTTTCACTTCTTTCTTTGTAGTAGTGGTATTGTCATAATCTACTTCCTGGTGCTATAGTGACGTAAAACCTTCACCAAACAAATAAGTAAGTCTATTTGACCTCCAAGTAGATCCTCCAGCATTCTCCATCTTATCACTGTGTTCTGAAGCTACCTAAGCTCTTCCAAGCTCCGAATCTTCTCCATATTGGCCCTGTACAGCCCGAAGTCAGAGCAAAGAAACACACAAAAAGTATTTCCCCTAACTTTTTGCCTGTTCTTCCGCCTGACAGTTGTGCCTTGAAGGCCTTGGTTGGGTCACTCCTGTAGCGGCAAAACCAAGTCACTGCTTGACTAGCTTTTTCTGACTTTAAATAGACATTGCCAAGCACTGTTTGTGTCTGCGCGTGTATGTGTGTGTGTGTCTGTACTTGGCAATGACTATTAAAGAAAAAAAGCAAAGTAAGCCATGGTCTATATTAGCCATTACAGGGTCAACGCCAAGAATGGAGAGGAGCTATTCCACCAATGCATGGCAGAGCTTAAGGCAGCTTTCAGGCATAATGATAAAATGTAAAATCCTGGCGGATATACTCTGAGGTCAAATGGACTTAATTTTTCGTTTAGTTATTGTTTTACGCCACTATGGCACCAGGAAGTAGGTCATGACAAAAATAGTACAAAGACAAGTAGGAGCCGACCCAACAAAAACATTGATCTGCTATCTGCTCAAAAAAAGCAATAAAGTACTCAAGTTGGACGAAACTATAGCAATATCCTCACTGCCTGAGAAAGAGAAAAGAAGCCACAGAGGTGATCTTGTTCATCTTGTGTAGATTTTTTAGCTTTGACGATATTTTGAAGTTGCAAAAGGGAAAAAGATATTGGCTATTTCCGTCATATTGGTGCTGGGATTCCCTATTCTCACTCTTAGGCTTCTTGCCTTTGTTTTACAGCAGTGGAATGCAGAAAAAGTTCTTCACAGATCCAGATTTTGTCACTGATGAACACTTTTGTTTATAAATTTAATTGGCAAAGGATTCCCCAAGAATGTTTCTATCTCAACACTTTGTAGTCCCTCAGCGCTCATAAGCGTGACATAAATTTGCCCATCGAGTCACTGGGTGATGTGCAAGTGCTGAACAAAAATCCCCCATCCGTTCAGTCCGCACACATGAGCGCCGGCCAAAATTTACTCATACAGTCACCCGGCTCATATTATGCGCCAGGCACGAGAAGACCGATCGCATCACGGCTGGCTGCACGTGACCGATCCGACTTCTTTGTCCTTCTGTCTGTCTGACTATAACGTGTTAACCACATAAGAGCTTTTTCACTTCAGAATCAATAATCAGTGTTTTGGGGTTATAGCTGGGATCTGTATCCATCATTAGAAGCCTCATAAAAAAACGTTAAAGGCTCTTAAAATAAATTGCAAACATTATTATTCCAAATGCACGGGTACCCCTTGCAAGCAAGCTATATGACTAGGTATACCACCCACCTGCGGGGACAGAATGCCATCCAATGGCGAAATGTCCCACATACACCCCATGCCTTGAGGTGAATGCATGACATTTTTTAAAATAAGTAGACCACCTCTAAAAATGACTTCGCTGAGTTACAAGGTGTGTGAAAAAACCCACAAAACCAACCCAAAACCTAAAGAAGAGTGAGAGGCAACTTAATTGGAATTCCAGCAAAAGCGATAAGAGAGTTCTATAATACATGCCAGCCAAAAAAGTGCTAACTTTAAAACTAAAGAAAAGCACACGAAAGCTTTTGACCAGTGAAATAAAGGAGAAGGCCGGAAAAAAATAGGCTAACCTAGATATTTTTCAGATAATATAAAATGCTTTGAACAATAAAAATGTATTTCATTATTCTTAATTTTCTATCACTGTGCCAATTTCCTTTTCTAAAATGGACCCCCGGCGTCTGTGGTGTAATGGCAAGGCTTTCCCTATTTTCTTCTGTGGTGTATTGGCAAGGCTTTCCCTATTTTCTATCTCAATAATTACATAAAGCAAAATGATTATAGGCGTCGTAGAAGTGATAAATATATTCTAATCATTACAGCCAGAAGTGTGTATTCAAAAGTTTTCAATTTCTTCATTAGTATCTGCTGCAAATCCTATCTTCCTTTCGTGATTCAACAAATCCTTTA
>JAUKPP010262297.1:0-11773 GCA_032273245.1 Phyllaplysia taylori
TTTAACCCCCCCCCCCCCCCCCCCCCCAATTATTGCTCTCTGCCTCTTTCTGTACTGAGGATTCAATTTTCATTACGGTATGAGACTTCTCCCAATCCCCCAAAACTTCTGACCCAGGGGCGCAATTTCCTATTTTTCAGGAAACGCACACATAAGCACTTGATCTGAAAGCCAATTTCATAGTGAAAGTTTGGAGAAGTTAAAAACATACAGTTGAGAAGGAACTTTTTCAGAAATATAAAAAATGATAGCATGCAAACGCTTGTTTATTTTATTGATTATTATGCCAGCAAAGCACACAGATGAGATCAAGACAAATTTTTTTAGCCCTAAATGATCGAAATTGATTCAGTAATAAAATCTGGAGGCCCCAACACACAAAAAAAAACCAGGTTGTTTTTTTTTATATTAGATTTAGTAGTATATAATATATTTTCATTTTTTATTCTATAACTTTTTTCGAGCTGTCTTTTTATCTGTTTGTTTGTTTATTTATTTATATCCTTTTTATTTTTCTGTTTACATACACATTTTTTATTACCTAATGAAATAAGAAAATTCAGATGACCAGGAAAGAGAGCCAAGCTTTCACCTAATGTAACTCATATTCCTCCTGATCCCATATCCGCGTGCAATGCAACTTGTTTATCCACATTTTTTCTGAATCTATTGCCATGAGAGACTTACTACAAGTGTGACATGACCATAAAATTGTTGATTGGATGTGATGATTTCATTGGCACCAACCCACTTTTGTAATTATTTCACAATCAATTTTACTATCACCTTTCATAATCTTAGTACTTAGAAAAATGGAATTTTTTTTGCCATAAGAAGTGGTACCCCTAGTGAAAGATCATTTATAATTGGTTTCTTTTAGAAATAAAACACATGAACCTACGAGAATAAACATTGAAGAGTTTCCCATCATAAATGTAATTGAAATCTGTCTTTTCATATTCATGAGACCAGAAAACTTAGAGATAGGTAAAATACAGCTTAGTCAAACCTTGATAATGATAATAATAATGATTGTATTCCATTATGGAATATCTTCCTCAATTTGACTTAATTCTTGATTGACTATAGGTCAACTTTAATAGACAGTGTGTCATGATAAAGTGTATAGATCTTTCATATTTCAAAGTATGCATTATATCAGTCTCCATGAAGAGAGCTATTGTGCACTGCCACAGTGTACATACAGAATAATAAAAGATGAAATGTGACAATAAGTTGCACAACAAGTCAAGTCAAGAACAAGTCCACTTTATTCATCCCAGTAAAGAAATTTATTTTACAATGATGGTGGTATACATAACACATTCAACGAGCGTACTGTTGCTCTGGTTGCAGTGTTAGTGTGAACGACATTAATTGTGTACACCACACATTCTTTGTATACTAACTTTCTGTGAATAATTTTGTTTTTCCAAGCCTCTTAATGTATACACTTTATATAACAAATTATACATAACGTAGTAGTCTAAAGGAAGGTTGTGAAAACAAAATGTGTAGGTACCAAATAGATTTAGAAATAGTTTCATCATGATTTTTTTGGTCTCCTTAGTAATGCTTTCTTTTAGATTCTGTATTTTTCTGATTCTTTTCATCTGCAACAAGGATATTTCTTTACCATCCATATAGTGGTATATGTTTTCCTGGTGCATTATTTATTTGTTTGGAATATTTTTCATCTGTTAACTCAGTTTCTTTCCTGCTTTCTTTTTTAGCTTTTGGTTAATTATTTCATCAAGGTTGGAACAGCATCATTTCTTTCTGGCCTTCGCAGGGTGATGAATTTGGGCTGGCATAAATAGATATAACTTTTTGAGTCACAAAGCCCTACAAGCTTTGTACTTTGTATGGATGGGATGATGAAAAAGACATCATAGTTGAGAGTGAATCATTTTTAGCCCCTCAGGTATATGGATATCCATGAAAACCTCTGCTTGTAGATTGCTAGATGTAACTCATCTCATCCACTTACTTTAATCTTTGTTTTGCTCTATACAGGGTGAGATAGAGGAATAAAAATTGCAAATTTCGTCTGCTTCCTAGGTTTCATTTCACTTTACACAGTCCAAGAAAAAACGAAAATTGTAAATTTCATCTGCTTACTTCACATTTGATTTTCTCTCCATGCAGGGTGACAAATTTGCCCTTGTGCATCACGACACACTAGAGCTGCGCGGCCAAGCGACGGACGGGGAGGAGGAATCGGGAATCAAACCTGAACTCTACAACGCATGTCTGATCATCAACAACTGGGCTCGGAGCGCGGCCACTCCGGGTGCACCGGATGACCCCATGAAGCTGGTGCTCAAGTATTTCCTGGTGCTGACCCGCCAGCGGGACTGCTACCCCATACAGACGCTGGAGAAAGCTTTCGGGGAGTTCAGAGGTCACCTGGCTGGCATGGGCCACAGGAAAAAGTCAACCAGTGAGTTTTTGCCAAGGAGCATTCAGTTATTTTTAGCATGTTAATTAAAAAATCGCCAATTTGGTTATTGTGTCTCCAAATTTTTGCGAGGCAAGACTGTGATTACATGTCACTGGCTGAGATATAAAATGCACTATATTCGCCTCATTAATAGAAATAAGCAGACAAAATATGTCTGAATTAAACCAAAACCATATCTAAATCTAATACAACTTTAGAAACGTAGAAGAACAAAAAGACATTTTTCATTGCAGCATAAAAACCAAGTTAAAGCACAGCAAAACCAGTTCATCAAAATTCTTCATCTTTCCTCAGCGTCAGCCGATTATGAGAGCCTGGAGGACATGGAGAGCCAGGACCACAGCAAGCCGGTGCCCGTGAAGCAACACATCGGCATGAGGAAGGAGCACGTCAACTATCGCGGCTACTCTAACGTACACCAGCTCATGCTCTACAATGCCCTCAAGGCACAAAGTGAAAAGGGCAGGTCAGTTTGTGCCAGAGGAAGGGCACACTTAAAAAGAAATTTTTTTCAGGCTTGGCAGCTGATTTTTAATGTTATTAGAATCAAATGTGGTATATGTAGCACTGAAATACCCTAACCTACAGTTTTGACCAAATGCTCTCTGAATGTCTGGTAGTGGTGACTATATATTACATTGACATCTTACAAATACTGTACAATTCACTACAATGAAATATTTGTGCTGTCCAACTAATGTAGAAGTTATAGTAAATTTCCTTTATGTAGTGCATATCATCAGCTTGAAAGGTGTCTTTATACACTTCACAAACTATTATTACCACGGCAGGATTTCTAAAACGCTCTGAAGCAATCTCAATTTCCTTGGAAGTGCACAATATAACTATCATGATGAGAATTTTTTTGCTGACAGGCAGCCAAACTTTTAAATCTGTTTTGAGTTGGGAATTTTTATGAGAGAAAACATTGTTGTACTTAAAGTATGTCACATCTTGGGGACATTGTGGCAGGGTTGTATTACGTATTATATAAATGGCGTACAGGATCTTGAATGTTTTTATTCATGCTGCATGCAACTGAAGATAGTAATTATTTATAGTTGGGCTATAGAGAGCAAATAAGCATGTGTTGTTTCTCACACTTTGTTTTCAACTCTCCCTGATATTTCACAATAGCTGGAAATCAGACTGAAATGCAATTATGCCAGGTTGCATGAGATTACGAAGTAGACTAAATTGAATATGTGTAGGTGATTGGCCATACCACAACAGTAATGAAGAGAACTTTTTCACGCCGTCGTATTCCCTGATTGTTCTGACAGGGAAAGAATCCTGGAAATGGTTGAAATGTCCAAGAAGAAATGTCGACGAGATTACCTCTGGCAGCGACTTCTCCTCCACTACTCGGAGGGGCAAGAGCAAGGGAAAAACCTCACTGATGCAGATGATAGCGTAAGTAACTTTGTCTTTCCCATGATGTCTGATCAACCTCCATTGTATCTGTTTTTATTGTCACTCAGAAAGCAAGAGTATTCATGAGTGCAATGATATGCTTGCATCTGAGTATACTTTTCTTTTTTACCTTTTAAAGGGCCTCTTGTCTTGAGAAATGGAAGAGTTCATGGGATATAGACACATCATTACCATTCTTTTTTCTCAGAAATTTCTTAGACTGAGCCTTCATAGGTAAAGTATAATACTAGTAGTCCCTGTTCTCAGATGGCTTTGGAATCTTTTTGAGGTATAAAAGTAAAACAACCTAAATGTAGTCTACTAAGTAGCATGACCATTGCAATTTCTGTTTCTATAGTCAAACCTTGAAACAAGCCCAGTCTCAACCAAAACTCACAGACAGAAGTGAACCTAAAACTTAAGAGAAAACTTTTAGTCTAAAATACTCAGGCTTTAATTTTTGTTTACATCTTTCATCTTTCTTTGGACAGACTCTGAGCCCTCTCAGCTCTAATGAATTCTGCGAACTTTTGGACAAAGTGACGAGGAAACCTCTGGCAGACGTGGATCCCCAGCTCCTTCCGCTGTTCCACATGCCCCTGCCGTGGTACCGCAGCCTCTTCACAGCACTTATCAACAAATACCCTCGGGCCCATCGCTCCTTCAACAACACTTTGAACAGGACGCACTACCTGGTGAGTTTTCTTGATTTACTTTATTTGGTTTTGATTTAACGCCCCATGCACCACTGTAAGGACAAGGTTCGGAGCATGAAAACTCTGAAAAAATCTGGGTGAACCTCCCCGGATTCGATCCAGGACCTTCTCATCTGTATATGGACGCACTACTGCTCGGCCATCGACACCACCATTGCTTGATCAATATGAGCAACTGCTTCATAAAAAAGAATCAGTTTCAGGGGAAGAATCATCAATGTCATATCTTGCATGGTTTGACGTTGCGCTAAGATCTTGCATAATAATTGGTAGACTATATCATTTGTCTCTTTGCTGGAATGTTGAGTCCCTCTCAACCTGGGTTGGCTCCGACAGGCAGGATCAAAGTGCCCAGCATCTGAAATATCATAGCAGTGTTACAAGGGACGAAAGACCAAAAATCAAACCAAATCTCTTTTCGACTGTTAACCCAACACATCAAACAAGCCCAAAACAGGACGTTTAGTTATAGAATAACGAACAAAACCAAAACCAACGCACTCATGTTCTCGTTCTGATTTGCAGGTTGTTCTCAACTCCAACAACTTGGACATGTTTGCCATGTTGTCCTTGAACGAATCATCAAAAGAAGTGGTGAGTTCACTAAAACATCTTCCACAATGCTTAGTGTTTCACAGTTTTCATTGCGAACAATTTGTCACATATACTCTGATGTCTACATATGTTGTGACTTGTGTGCAATGGTCACTTACTGTAAAGGTAATTTCATCCAACATTGCTTGACATTGGTTGGTGGGCAATATGTGAAACTCATGATTTCAACTTTGGAATTTTATCCTCAAACAAATCAAGTGTAATGTAATAATAGTCACATACAAACAGAGCCTCGTGAAATGGAAATTTAGAGTTGCCTTTGAGTCAAAATCAAGAATACAAAACTTCCGTGGTAGGTAAGTACTACCTTTGAGAAGTTACTTATTTACAGAGGCACCAGCTTTTTTCGCTGTTTTAGCCAGACTACCTTTGAGTGAGCAAGAAAAATGTCTTTATTTTCTATTTTTTAGTGTTCAGAGGAATATATATTGATACATAACCATAGAATATGCGACAAATTCTTTACATTTTATGTATGATTCCCGCACAGGAGCTGTGTGTGGTGATGAAGGACCTGCCCATGGGAGCCGTGAATCACTCACCCAACACGCCCAACCTGCCTCTCTACAGTCTGCAGACGCACGTGGAGGACATCGTCAATGTCTGCTGCTACCACATCTGGTCCAGCATGCTGCAGGGATGAATGTGTCGCAACGTGACAAAATGTGTCGCAACATGATAGAATCAGGCGTTAGTCAATTTTGGGCAGATGGTTTTTTTTTGGTATTGTATTAAAACTTGTACATTTCTTTGTCTGTCAGGAAAGATATAATTGCTTTGTCATGAAAAGAAGTCAAGTTATTTGTGATTTATCATCAAAAGAAAAGTAAGCAAGAAAATAGTGACCAACATTTTTTGGCTTTCAAAATTGCAATTTTTCATCTTTTAAACAATATTCTCAAGTATAGTTTACTATTACATGTGTCTATAATTGAGAAAGTGTCATCCATGGTAAAATTTGCCTGACATTCAGGAAAAAGGCAATAGTCCTGTTTCTCTAATTTTGATGAGCGCCTGATTTCATGGAGTCTCAACACAAATGTCACGTGTAGAAGACAGTGTCAATCTCTGCTGCTACCACATCTGGTCTAGCATGTTGCAGGGATGAAGGTGTGAAAATTTCTTTGACATCAGTATTATTCCCCACATGTTCTGTTTCTGAATGCCAGTTTGACACATAATTGGGTGAACTTTTATGCTTCGTTCCCAGACTTGATTCAATACCTTAGTTGTAAGCTTACAAAAATAAGAGAGCGTTTAGGATACACAAACAATTTTCATTCAGACAGACTTTTTTCTCTTATATACATGTACCTCTGTTTACTGCGGGTTACTTGAGGAAAGTCGATACCGATGTCAATATTCATCTGATATTTGAGATTTTTAAAAGCCATTTCCAGAGAAATAAATATAGGGATATGTGTGCATGGGTGTGTGGTAAACTGTGTGTGTGTAAAGGGGGGAGGGGAATGACAATGTTACTTACTGTTGTGGTGGAAATCTTAGCAGAAATGGCAAGTTTGTAAAGTTTTCACTGACAGTATATTTTTTATCTTTAACTTTTCCATTGTCTCTTGACTCATTTTTCCTTACTCTGTCAGTTGGGTTAGTGTCCATCAATTCCATTATATCTGTGATTGTCAAAAATGATGACAGGTGTAAGAAAGTTGTGTTGGGAGTGGCAGAGGGTTTACTGCTCACTTTGGTGCAGACTTGAGGAAAAAGGCTGAATAAATGATCACCAAAAGTGCTTCCCCCTCTGTTTTTATTTTACATTAGTCTTTCAGACTTTGTTTAGCTTAGACATGTGAATTGATATGGTCATTTATGCGAGAAGAATTCTTTCATTATGGTAACCTTTTTTTGTATGTTTTGGATTACCCAATCATTATTAAGCATGCAATGAGACATAATTTGAAGGTTTGAATTTTCTGTAAATTTACTGAAATCAGATTAAGATTCATCTCCTTATTGTATAAAGGAACTATTATTCTGTAAACCAAGATCAAATTGTATTTCTTCGAGACCTTATCTCCAAATTTTGCAAAAGGTCAGAAGAAATATTTGCCTTAGTTTGCACCTCTAATAAATCTTACTTTTCCTACAAAAGAAAAAGCTGAAATTGAATAATGTTCTTTTGTCATAATGGACTCATCTTTGCTTGTCCCAGAGATGTCCCCAATTGGAGAAGAACTTTTTGGTTGAATTCTCCCATTTGACTTCTCTGTGTTGAATGATAGCAGTATATAGCATTTATTGTCTCATAGATGTACACTATGATAGTATAAACCAAAGTGTAATTAAATGTTATTATGAATCCAGAATAAATGTATATCTTATTGTTTTGTTGCAAAACATTTTGTAAGTTGAACTTCTCTTTTGTGATGTAAGCTGAGAAAAACTGTATTTGACTTAGACATTATTTCATGACCATCTGTAAATTACTAGCATTTGCATGATCACTGAGAAATGTGTGTGTCTCAGACAATTGTGTTTTAATGATAGATACGTACATATATTATCCCTACTTTAACTGATGAAAATACTCACAATTAGTTGTTATAACTACAACATGTTCAAAGTATTAATTCTTAACAAACGTTTTAAGGATGGTATTATTACTACAAGACTTAGTTCATAAATGGCAATATATCATCATGACATTGCTGACTGACTTTTCCATGTTCCTGTCTCATTAATAGGCAATCTTGTTAGCATTAGTAGTGTTGTACAAGTCATTAGTAATTTTTCCCATTTAGAGACACATGTTCACCAGTGGTGTAATGGTTAGGCTATTTGCCTGTCATGTGTAAGACCCGAGTTCAATCCCACATGCGGACGGTCTGGATACTTTTCTGCTGGGATTTTTATCCCTCTCAGCCCAGGTTAGCCCTGACAGGCTGGGTCGAAGTAGCCCATCCCTTAACTGACCTTACAGTGTTGCAGGGGGTGTAAAACTGGTAACCAAACCTAACCAAAAGACTTGTGGGTTCTTTTTGTGAAACTATCTTGCATTTAGGTATGATGCTTTTTTGTAGTATCAATAAGTGCTCTACACATTAGATACCTCAAATATTTCCACGATCATATACAGTTCACTCCTCTTTTGTTGAACTTGCATGAGCAATATACATAGTCATATTGTTACTATCTCATGCATTTAAATACAGCACATCCTTGTGGTTGATAAGGGCATTATGAGCAGTACAATTTCTCACTGATTTTTTGCTATAAATGAATAGCAACATCATTTTCATGGAACTTTGCTATAGGGGCAAATACTTCTATGATTCACATATATACGCTTATAATTCAAATTTCCTCTATGCTGTCTCGTATCAGGGTATCAATGTGTTCTGATCAGATAGGGGTTTTCTACACACAGGGTTTTATCATGCTTTCATTTCTTTGCTCAAATTTTGTATCTTTATCTGGATGTAAAACTATATTGAAAAAAACTGCTGTCATTTCCGTACTCTTGGTGTATATTCTGTGCTTTTATGTTGTGTTTTTTTGCTGTGAGAATGATGTGTGTGTAAGCCGGGTGAGTTTTTTAACACAGTGCACAAGAGTATAGACATCTCTGAAGACATCCAGAATTACATTGTAAACTTACCCCTGAAGTAGTATCTTGCAATACGTTTGACTCAATCCATGCTCAAAATGGTTCATTCTTTCTCCCAGCTTTGATGTCGTGTTCGGTGATTTTTCTGCTTTTTGTTTCGTTGTTGCTAATGTAGATGTTCTTAGTGAGTTAACTTTCTGATCTCTTGCCCGGAGTGCCATATCTATTTTGTATGTGTGGTTACCTTAGTAGTAGTAAGGAATTAGTTATTTATAGAGGCGCCACTTTCGCTGTTTAAACCTCTTAGGGAATTTTGTGCATACGTGACCTTTAAGTGTCATAAGAGCCCTATAAACTTAAACAAACTGCCAGTTAGCTCTGTTATGACATTAGACCATCGTGTGCTGCAACAGACTTGTGCTCCTCTGTTCTGTGTTGTTACTGTGGCTGTTAAAAAACTGATAAGTTCTTTGCCACACCTGAGCATGGTGTCCTGGTAATGTTGGTATGGGATATCCCAACTATGGCCTATTTGTTTATCTATACCCATAATGTAACTCCAGGGGACCGGCGCTGTGGTGTAATGGTTAGGCTCTTCGCCTGTCATGCAGAAGACCCTGGTTCGATCCCCGATCGTGGACGATCTGGGTTTTTTTCTGCTGGGATTTTTGTCCCTCTCAGCCCGGGTTGGCCCGGACAGGCAGGGTCGAAGTAGCCCGTCTCTTAAATGACCTTACAGTGTTGCAAGGGATGTAAAACTGGCAACCAAACCAAACTAACTTCTGGGGAGGAGGGGGGGGGGGGGGGGGGTTGGGGGCTTCATCAACCAAGTCCTCTATGAACCATGGGTCTGCGACCAATCATAGTGGATATGAAATTCGGGGGTTCCGAATCTTAAATGGCCTTACAGTATTGCAAGGGGCTTTAAACCAAAACCAACCAGTTATCACACTGCATGTATTCATGTGTCTTATTGCACGCTAAGAGTTCTTGTAATATATTATATATACTTACAGAGCTTGTAGCTGTCTACAGTGTAAATGTATGGCAGCGTTATGTCAGAAGTTTATAAGGAATTCAGTCATCGACATAGCAAATAATTTCAATTCAAATCTCAGCGCAGGCTTTCTTTTTTTACTTCAATGAGTTTTCATGGCTTTGTGTTCAGTCCTGTTTTAGAGTGGTTTACTTACCTTACTTTCTTGATCCATGACAATCTCAGCTCAAGCCCATCTACCTAAATGAGACCAGCTTAAAAGTTATCTCCATCCACGCACGTGAGGTGTGGGCAGGCTCATAGGCATACATTTACTTGGAGTAGGCATTTACATGAACCAATCAATAGTAGCCTATTATAGTTATAGCAACACCCCCATCATATGAGAAAGTGTGTGTTTGAGGAGAGAGGGCCTATCTAAGACATGGCTCTAGTTGAAGACACTGTATGATGTAATGTCTTGGCTGTTTCAGTTTGCTTTGTCTTCAGTAAGTTCTTAAACCAGCCTCCTTTTTTTTCAGGGGGTGGAGGGAGTTCAACATTTGTTTTTCTACCAGTCTCTGTAGATGAGCAAAGGGGACACCCAGGGTTGGGCAGATTATGCATAAATTGAGGATTGTACACTAAAATATTACCTTATTAAATTATTATTATTATTAATTCACTATGTGGAGTTTAACAGAAATTCAATTTTTTTTTTCAAAGATTGTATTATGTCGATGTTTTTATTTCTGTGCCTCTGGACTCGACAGTAAACCAAAGTACAAATTTTTATTGCCTTAAAAGTTTTTTTTCAGTAAGGTATAATGTATGTAGGTCATGATGAATAAACTTTGATGCTTGTGAAGTAAGGTGTTTGTATGCTCATGACATTTATTTTCTTCATCAATTCTTAATACTTCATAAGATGTAAGAGACTTGTGGGTCTCTTAGTGCTATAATTTGTCTTTCACATAATACATGTTTGAGGAATGATACCTTTTTAATCGATGTAAATGAAGTGGTATATGTTCTGTGACTGTATATTTTGTTGTTGTTCATAGTCTTTGGTCTCTTTTTGTTTTGCTTCAACAATGACAAATGCATAAGCTAATAAATGATAAATTTTACTTCTGAAGACTTGGATTTGACTTCATTGCATAGACGTCATGGCATTATCCTCCTCTGGTGTAGTTTTAGAGTAAAAAACAAAAATGTATGTTATCTTAATGAATTCTATCTTCTTGTCTTGGAAAACACATCATCTCTATCCCCACCTTCTGGGATCAAATAATGTTTGTGTGAGTACTTGAAGGTTGTGCTAGTTGCAACGCAGTCGGCTTTAGACCTGGAATACCTGGACAGAATGAACATTTGGTCCCATATTGGGTCTATTTTCGGCCGAGATTCATCATGACTTTTGCTCTCATCCTATGTGGCATGGACACTAAAACTGAGGTCTGGTCTCGTAAGTGACCTAATACACTAATAGTGTGACAATGGCCTTGATCCAATACCAAAGTCTGTCATTGGTTTGGCTTGGGCTTAACGTCCCTTGCAACACTGTAAGGGACTGGCGACTTCGACCCGGGCTGAGAGGGACATTGTCCCAGTAGAAAAACAGAGATATACTCGATCAAACAAACTGCCTCGAACTCACGCCCTCTGCGTGATAGGCGAAGCGCCTAACTATTACACCACTAGTTACACCACGGCGCTGGTTCGTCTGTCATGCAGAGGATTCGAGTACATGAGCATGGGTGTCTTTCTGCTTAGGCATGTCCATCTCAGCCAGGGCTGGCCCCCGCAGGCTCTTAAGTGACTTTCAGTGTTGCACGGGATGTAAAACAAAAGTCCAAAATTTTATCTAAAAGCAACTAAATCAAGAAAAGTTGATAGACAGAGAGAATGGGTGTTTGTGTGTGTAGTGTGAGGTGTGTGGGTGGGGAGGGGGAGGGGGGCATGGGGAAGCGTATAAAAATAAGAAATTAAATATTGGCCCGCGGGGGGGGGGGGGGGGGGGG
>JAUKPP010262308.1:287-11770 GCA_032273245.1 Phyllaplysia taylori
CCCCCCCCCCCCCCCCCCCCCCCCCCCCCCCCCCCCCCCCCCCCCCCCCCCCCCCCCGGAACAAAAGAGGATCGCACGTTTGTTTCGAGCTTAAAGTCTCTTGAAGGACTGTAAGATAATTCAAGGGACGGGCTACTTCGACCCTGCCTGCCAGGGCCAACCCAGACTTAGAGGGACACTGTCCAAACAGGAGAACGGAAATATGTAGACCTACTCGATCAAGTAAACTGTGACGGAGAACACTGTAAAGTTATTTGGGTAGCTGGCTACTTAACCTATGCCTGTCAGGACCGTCTCGGGTTTAGAGGACGCAACATCCATCAGAGACACGGAGATTTTCGTCCTGCACGGGTATTGAACTCTTGCCATGTGCGTGAGAGGCGGTTCGGCTCTGGTCTCAAATTGTGGCAAGTTGACTTGAACGTTGTGCGCGCGACACCGACGATATGTCCTGTCGTTGTAGTTTTGGTTACCAGTTTTACGGCCCCTGCACCACTGTCTGGTCATTTAAGAGACCGGCTACTTCGACCCTGCCTGTCAGGGCCAACCAGGGCTGAGAGGGGAAAATCCCAGCAGATAAATAAAAAACCCGATCGTCCGCGCTCGGGATCGAACTCGGGTCTTTGCGTGGCAGGCGATGAGCCTAACCATTACACCACAGCCCTGGTCCTGTTGTTGTAAGTTTTTGTTTGGTTACCAGTTTTACGTCCCCTGCAAGCCTGTAAGGTCATTTAAGAGACAGGGTGTTGTTGTAAGCTGGCCGAAGCTGAGACAAATGAGTTAATGAGCTATGACAGCAAAACTTGCTTAACCGAACACTGGCCGAGATTGATGGTGGTACCTGGAGCTTCATGGTCATAACAAGGCGCGGGGCGGGGGCGGAGTCGGGAGAGAGCTCTCTGAGGGAGAGAGGAGAGGCGAGGGAGAGGGAGGGAGGGAGGGAGGAGGTCCTGGGGAAGAGGGTGCTCTGGAGGGACAGGGGACAAGGGAGGGAGAAGGGAGGGGAGGAGGAGGGAGAGGGGAGTGAGAGGAGAGAGAGGAAAGAGAGAGGTTAGACAATCTCATGAAGACCATGCAGATGACGTCATAAGTAGACAGGATGAGACATATTGTGGGGAAGAACTGGCGCTGGGTTCTAATGGTTAGGCTCTTCGCCTGTCATGCGGAAGACCCGAGTTCGATCCCGAGCGCTGACGTTCTTGGGTTGTTGTTTTTCCTGTTGGTATTTTTCCCCTCTCAGCCTTGGTTGGCCCTGGCAGGCAGAGTCGAAGTAGTCCATCTGTTAAATGACCGTACAGTGTTGTAGGGGATGTAAAGCCGGTAACCAAACGAAACCAAAAAGATGTGAGAGATGGGGAAGGAGAGAAAGAGAGATGACAGAGAGGGGGAGAAGGGGGGGGGGGAGAAAGAAAGACAGGGACTGAAAGTGGAAAAGAGAAAAATTCTGATAGACAAAAAGAAAGATCCAGTCTGGCTACCAGTGTTACGTTCCTTGCATCAATGTAAGGTCATTTAATAGACGGACAACTTGAACCCTGCCTGTCAGGGCCAACCCGGGCTGGGAGGGAGAAAATCCCAACAGAAAAAACAACAACTAGTTCGTCCGCTTCCGGGATCATACCCGGGTTCCACATGACAGGCGAAGAGCCTAACCACTACACCACAGCGCCGGTGAGGTAGAGATGGAGGGAGAAATAAGAGAACGACAGAAAGTGGTAGAGAGAGAAATATCAATAGAAAAAGAGAGAGGGGGATAAAAGAAAATAAAGAATGAGAGAGTGGGGGAGCGTGAAAGACGCGATGAGATAGAGACAGAGACACACACAGAGAGAGAGAGAAAGAGAGAGAGAGAGAGAGAAGGAGGAACGAGAGGAAGACAGAAAAAGAAACAGAAAGAAAGATGAGAGCTAAATTGTTCGAAAACAGAGAAACCAAACGACAGACAAAGAGATAGAGAAAGGTAGAGTTAACTGGAAGTCACTTATTTATAAAGGCAATAGCTCCTTTCGCTATTTTAGCCCAAGAAAGGTAGAGACAAACAGAGACTCTTTATCATTTCTATCTGTCTGTCTGTCTGTTTGTCCTTCCATCCTTTTCTCAATCTACCCACCTATCTATCCTTTTATCTGTCTATTTATTTGTTTTTACCTGTTTTTCTACCTGTTTTTCAATCTATCTAGCACGCAATAAATTGATTTTTACGAAACGTTAAACGGGAAGTCTTCCTTGCTTACGTGGGGAGTGATTTGTAAAATTTCGGTCATCAACTCAAATGGATAAAGGCACAGTTACATGAAAAAAAGTTGAACGCTTCTATTACTATGTGTATACTAACTTAACCATG
The DNA here is from genome assembly GCA_032273245.1 of Phyllaplysia taylori. Lineage (NCBI taxonomy): Eukaryota > Metazoa > Mollusca > Gastropoda > Aplysiida > Aplysiidae > Phyllaplysia > Phyllaplysia taylori. Next base: position 2,632 of record JAUKPP010262308.1, read on the forward strand.
CAATGTCGATCCCTCATATACTATACCCGCCCCTTCTGCCCGCTCTTGCAAAACGCAAACATAAAACTAATTTATATAGGGAGAGAGGGAGAGAGAAAGAGACAGAGAGAGAAAGAGAAGGTTGCACATTTCTCTCCTCTCCCGTCTCCCCCGTGCAGATTCTCATGCCCTGCTAAAAAATAAATACAGGTGTAAATGGCCTTTCGTAGAAACATGATAGTCATTCGCCACTTACCGCCACATATCTCCAACATTTGGACTTTAAGTCATATCTTTAATGCTGTTTCTTATGGTTCAGTTAATTTTCATATCATTTCTTTTGTACTCTATTATTTTTGCAATGGCTGACTTTATCCACTTATAGTTGTGTTCAGATCAATTGGCTTGACGTCGTCTAGGATTCCATCATCTCAAAACTGATATCAGTCAAGTGAGTTGACTAAAAAACTCACTCATCTTTTTTTTCAGTATCGGTAGACAAAGGGAAACCACCGGCCATTAATTGCCCTCTACTTATTGTTTCCTCCCTTGAAAATCGACAGATACGGGGACAGTACTGGGTACTAGTATTTGACATTTTAGTTGTTATATCCCTTTAATAGCTATTGGGCAATATTGTTGTCAAGCTCAGTGGCATTAAAATGTTTCTATCTCGTTGCACTCTCTCTCTCTCTGTTGTTTATTGGTTTTTAGAGAGAGAGAGAGAGAGAGAGAGAGAGAGAGAGAGACAGAGAGGGGGGGGGGGGGTGTAGCGGGTTCATCTTTTCTGTAAAATCATTTCGGCGCCTAAAAACTCTTTACTTTCAGTCTTTTTCCACGTTGTCCTCTTTATAGGGCTTTAAGAACGCTTAATGCTTAGTGGGCCTATTAAAAAGCTATACGGTCCAATAATAGCACCATTCAGTATTCAAAAGGAGATATTACTTGCAACGTAGACAATAAGTTATCTTGAAAATATTTACATAAGTGTTTATACATGCATATAACCTAATAATATTTCCTAGCTAAATTTACATCTTAAAAATGTTCAACTTATCATTGAAGCCGGATTCTTTGATGAAATCAATTGAAGCTGGGAAAGCGAGTAGAAAATGTGCTTAGATCAGTGGTTCTAAAGTGCTTCGCCCTCACATCGCGGAAGTGGACAAACTCCAAAAGGTGATGCTTTATTGTAACTTACAATAACATACTATACAAAAGAGTTTGTCTTCGCCGTCGAGAATATGTGAATAAAGAATGTCCAATTTTCAGTCTGTTCCAAATTTCGCCTAAACTTGGTACTTGAAAACAGACTGGAATGCTCTCATTGTTTATCTATCTATATCTATCTACCTACATATCTATCTTTTTATTTCTATCTCAGCATATATCTATCTATCCGTCGTGTTATCTATTTATTTATTTATCGATCTATCTATCTCTTTATCATATCTATCTGTCTGTCTGTCTGTTTGTTTGTCTGTATTTTTTTTTATCTATCTACCTACCTATCTATTCTTTTATATGTCTACTTGTTTGTTTTTACCCGTCTTTCTAACTATTTTTCAATCTATCTAGCACGCAGTAATTTGATTTTTACGAAACGTTAAACGGGAAGTCATCCTTGCTTACGTTGCGAGGGATGTGCAAAATTTCGCTCATCAAATCAAATGGATAAGGGCACAGTTACATGAAATAAAGTTGAACGTTTCTATTACTATGTGTATACTAACCTAACAATTCACTTTCGATCCCTCTTATCCCCGCCCAAACGCAGACATAATATGTAATATACAGGGTGTTTTTATTATAGTGATCAATTTTGAACTGAAATAACACGGAGACGGTAAAAAGATAGAAACAATAGGTTACTATCAATTAACCCTCATCCATTTAAGTTTAATCTGGTACCAAAATCAACCTAATCCAAGAACCCATTGTGTCACAATGCCGGTTTGCTCGAATAGACCCCGATTTTCAGCGCGCAGAAATGACGCTAATACTGCATTTACAAGTGCATCTTGTGCGTTTACAAGGCAGTTTGCGCGCTTGCAGCTTTCAGAAAATTCTAACTGAGCACAGAAAGAAAAACACAATTCAAAACTTAGTCAAAACTTGGTGTAAACTTTTGGCAGAAAGTGGTAGTGTTAACTGTTATGACAACAAAGATAGTAAGAGCTGGATTTGCGATATGCATGATGCCCGATCAATGATACCTCATTCATTTGATACCATCAGACACATCCATCGCTTTCTAGCCTCAAACGATAAAACACAAAATTCTTTTTCGTAAAATATGAAGCCACAACTTGGTGGACATTATTCCTTTTTGAAAAGCAGTTTTAACTATCTTTTTATTGCCTCGCGATGTTTTCTAGCAGCCCTTCTCTTTGCTGTACCAGTGCGCTCTTTTGACATGATCTAAAAATGGCTTTTGTTCCGTAAACTCATTTCTAAAATGCCATCTCTATCAATATAATCTTATCAAGTATCCCAGACAAAACTTAAATGGCCAAAGTATAGTATGCAAAAAACCGTTTACTTCTATCTCTTACTGTTTCAGAGTAATTTCACTTACAATCGATCAATATAAAAAAAATCACCCTGTATATACACATACAGAGTTACTCATTTCTCTCCTCCCTGCAGATTCCCTTGGCCTGCCCAAGTAATGAACAGGAATCAAGAAACTTCTGTAAAATTATAATAGTTACCCGCCACCGTCCCACCAAAACGTGGACTTTAAGTCATATCTTTAATGTGCTTTCATATATGGTTCACTTAATTTGCATATCATTTTCTTTGCACTCTATTATTTTTGCATCGGCAGACATTATCCATTTATAGTTGTGTTCAGATCAATTGGCTAGATATCATCTAGGATTCCATCATCTCAAAACTGTTGTCAATCAAGTGAGTTGACTAAAAATCTCACTCATCTTTTTTTTCAGTATCGGTAGACTAAGGGAAACCACCGGCCATTAATTGCCCTCTACTTATTGTTTCCTCCCTTGAACATCGACAGATACGGGGACAGTACTGGGTACTAGTATTTGACATTTTAGTTGTTATATCCCTTTAGTAACTATTGGGCAGTATTTTGGCACAGCTCAGTGGCATTAAAATTTTTCTATATTGTTGCACTTTCTCTCTCTCTCTCTCTGTTGTTTATGGTTTTTAGAGAGAGAGAGAGAGAGAGAGAGAGAGAGAGAGAGAGAGAGAGGAGGGGGGGTTAACGTCTGTTTCTCTATTTATCTATCTACCTACATATGTATCTTTTTATTTCTATCTCTGCATATATCTATCTATCCGTCTGTTTATCTATCTATTTTTCTATCGATCTATCTATCTCTTTATCATATCTATCTGTCTGTCTGTCTGTTTGTCCTTCCATCTGTTTATCAATCTACCTACCTATCTATCCTTTTATCTGTCTATTTATTTGTTTTTACCTGTTTTTCTAACTGTTTTTCAATCCATCTATCACGCAATAAATTGATTTTTACGAAACGTTAAACGGGAAGTCATCCTTGCTTACGTGGGGAGTGATGTGTAAAATTTCACTCATCAACTCAAATGGATAAAGGCACAGTTACATGAAATACAGTTGAACGTTTCTACTACTATGTGTATATTAACCTAACCATGCAATTTCGATCCCTCTTATCCCCGCCCCTTCTGCCCGCGCCCGCCACAGGCACACAGAATATGTAATATAATTAACATCTAATGACATTCACAAGCTCAGAGCTGGCTTGCTGCAAAGTGAAAGCGGAGAGAAGGACTACGAGAGACGAAACTTACCTCCCTTTATGATGCGTTTCTTCAAAAGTGGCGCTACCCTGCAATGGTCCAAGCCAAAATGGCGAAACAAAAGTTGGCTTCTCTATAAATAAATACATCTTAAAAACAACCAGATGAGAAGAGCAAGACACACACTTGTTTTAGAGTGCATCGGCAAACAGAAAATCTCATCAAAATTATTAACTTAAAACCTATAAATATTGATTCATATCAACCACGTCATGATGCTAGTTTTTTACTCTCTTATGACGTAGTAACACACTTGAGTAGCTTTTCTGCTACTCTTTTGCGTGAACATTTTTTTCCCTCTTTCCGCTTACTAATCCAGTCCGAGCTTACGCCTCTTTATATATAAGCTCTTTGGTGAAAGTTGGAAATAAACTCACAGAATGAAAACCAAAATGTTACACAATGAATGTTGGGAACTCACGATAGAAGCCAGCCCTGTGCTAAGTATTTACACTCGAAAACATCAATCCATTCCATATATTGGTTTGGTTTCGTTACCAGTTTTACGCCCCCTGCAACACTGTCAGGTCATTTAAGAGTCGGGCTGCTTCGAACATGCCTGTCAGGGCCAACCCGGACTGAGAGGGAAAAACTCCCAGCAGAAAGGAACCTGATCGTCCGCGACCAGGGATTGATATAGGGTCTTCCCGCATGATCGGCAAAGAGCCTAACCATTACACCACAGCCTCGGTCAACCCATTCCTCTATCAAAACAAACGGCACTGTGGTGTAATGGTTAGACTCTTCACCTGTCATGCAGAAGACCCGAGTTCTATCAGGGCCAACCCCGGCTGAGAGGGAAAAAATCCCAGCAGATAAAACCCCAGATCGTCCTCGATCGGGGATCGAACCAGGAGCCTGACTTTTATGATAAAAGAGAAAAACATTACAGAGATATTCAATTTGAGCAAAACGACAAAAATGTAATACCAAATTGACGCACCATGATGTGAAGAATTACGTAATGCGTTTACTCCATAATGGTCTATGTCGGACTTTGGCCATTTCGAAGCACCATGACGCATTGTTACTAGTTACAAGGGGCGTAAAAATAAAATAAATAAATCTACTTATTATTATCTCTGTGTTCACATAGGGGCAGACGAAGCAAACATCATGGAAGGGAAGCTATTAAGAAAAGAATAAAAATCATAAATTTTAATTGGTTGTTTCCCTTTGACCCGTTGTTGTCTGCCATGTTGTGGTCTCAAGACATTTCTAGTGACTGCTGTTAGACTTTTTGCCTATCACACAGAAGACTGGAGTTCGATTCCTATGGGGACGTCATCATCTTTTTTGCTGGAATACGTCCCTCTCAGTCCGGGTTGGGTGTGACAGGCAGGGTCGAAGAAGCCCGCCTCTTAAATGACCTTGCAGTATTATATTAAGGGATGCAAAACTAAAAACCAAACCAAACCTTCAAGATGTTGTTGTCAGGTCTCTTCTGGTAAGTCTGGTACCAGGTTTACGTCCCATTCGACACTGTAAGGTCAGTTAAGAGACGGCCTACTTCGACCCTGCTTGTCAGGGCCAACCCGGGCTGAGAGGGAAAAATTATCAGCACAAATAAAAACCCAGATCGTCCGCGACAGGGACCGAACTTGTGTCTTCCGCTTGGCAATATAACTCCACTGATCACACCTCTAAAATTGCAAAGTTCTGTAAGTAACAAAAACAACGATACCTTCTTGGGGTAGATGCTATATTTATTCCGTTTCAAATGAAAAGACAACACATTTGGGCGAACAGTACACAGATTGTTGTGGTGTATTCGCCTCTTTGCCAAACAACCGGCGAATTAATAAAGAAATAGTTTATCGCACTTGAATGCTATTTCTCTTTTCCTTTTATGTCGTAGAGGAAATGCTTCGTACGTGTGTTTAAGTGTTTAGGTGTGTGCGTGTTTGTGTGTGTGTGTGTGTGTGTGTGTGTGTGTGTGTGTGTGTGTGTGCAAGCTGCCATTTTACAGCCGCTAAAGCACTAACATACGGACAAGATCGTTTGCTGTCTATGGCTGGGTACCCATTCACACCTGGGTAAAAGGGAGGAAAATTCGTGTAAAATGCTTTTCCCCAAGGAAATAACGTCGGGCCCGAGCTGGGATTCGAACCCGCAACCTTCCGATTACGAGTCCGGCAGCTTAACCACTAGACTACCAACGCCACATACACATGGTTCTGTCTCTGAGTCAATGGCTCAAGCCATTATGTCCAAACGTTGTATCGATAGCGGCAGTAAATTACTCAATAGCTGCATTGCACTTAGCAGTCATCTGGTCCGGAGAGGTCTTTAGACTGCATTGCACTCTTACAGTAACAAGGGGTATATTTTAAGGTTCTCCACTCCCGGGGTACATAGCTAGACTGTATTAGTATTGCAAGCTAATCATGTAGCCTATCAGATCACTCTCCTGTTCATAATTGCGTCATCAAACTTGAAATTCTCACCTGTAACGATAACTGAAACAGCTGGTCAAGCTCACAGATAACCAGACGAGATTCCAACAAACTGCCGCCGCCTGAGGTTCAGGGTGTCACCTGTGACGTTGGCTGGAGCAGCTGGACAAGTGTACAGAAACCTTCGAAAGTTTGGCTTTTTAAATGTTTCAACCGCCCACCTCCAAACTAACAAAACAAATACAAAAGAAAACAAAAAAGCACTGATAAAAAAGATAAAGGAAAAAATGAAGTGTCGCAACCTGGAAAAGCCGGCTGAGGATTAATATAATGCAAAGTACACATTATTCCATAGACATACATACTATAAAGATATGCTAAATCGCTTTCTCTGACGTCATATTAATCGACCTTATCAAGAAATTAAAAATTGCGCAATCCCACGGTAGCCGAAAGGTGAGAATGTAGTAGTAGCTTATTCCTATTCTTTTTCTTTTTTTTAATACAGGGGGATTAAAATAGAATGACCCAATCTTATGGTGCAACATTTTGATAAGGGGAGGCAATAGAAAGCTGAAGCGAAGTAACAATTATTGCACCTTTCACACTCATACACAAGCGGAACATTTTGCAATTATTTCTCCTCTACGACACATGCACTGGATGACCATGCACACACATTGAGATACACGCACATACATAATAGGCTACTATGTATAATACATTCCTTTACAAAAGCTAACACATAGAGGCATAATATACATCCCATTACTTTTATACATGTACACATATTATTATACACACGTACACATACACAGAGAGGTGGATAAGGAGAAGAGTGGCTCTCCAACGGAGATGTTGTTGTCAGGGATCCAATCGGATTCAAACAGGTTGGTGATCAAAGTATAGAAACATATAGAGAAAAAAATCCCACACCATAAACCTAAAACACAGTGTAACATAATTTTGTTAATAATTATGTCCTCATGAAATGAAGAAAAGTCAATGATTATAGAAGAAAATGCGAATTTTCGACCAGACACTGGTCTTCCTATTACACAGAGACACGTAAAAGATGGTGTGTTTTTTTTATAATTTTATTGGTGTTTTTTTGTTTTTTTATCGATTCTACATAGTAATAACTCAGTTTATGCCATTGTACACCCGTACTTTTATTCAACAACGTCTATTCCTCCTGAAACCCTCTCATGAAGTGTAGATGGTCTAAGTTCTAAGCCTATTCTCCGAGAAGCGTGGACAAATCAGAGCCACGAAATGACATCTTCTCAAACATGATGAGGTTGGGCAGTACGTGTACATGGTTGTAATTTTGATATCGAATTTCGCATGAGTTGCTAGAAAAGGCAATGCTGTATGGTTTGGTTTGATTAGCAGATTTTGGTTTGATTTGGTTGTTGTCTTAACGTCCCTTGTAACACTGTAAGGTCATTTGAGGGACGGGCGACTTCGACCTTGCCTGTCAGGGCCAACCCGGGCTGAGAGGGACATTATCCCAGGAGAAAAACGGAGATATACTTGATCAAAGAAACTGCCCCATGCGGGCCTCGAACTCACGTACTCTGTGTGATAGGCGAAGCGCCTAGCCATTGCACCACAGCGCCGGTTTACCAGATTTACACCCCCTGAAACACTGTAGAATCATTTAAAAGTCAGCTACTTCGACCCTGCCTGTCAGAGTCAACCCGGGCTGAGAGGGGAAAATCACAACAGAAAAAACGCAGATCGTCCGCGACTGGGATCGAACTCGTTTCTTCCACCTGATATGCGAAGAGCCTAACCATCACGCCACAGCGCCTGTTCAAACATAAGGTTTTAGCAGAACGCGCAGTTGGTTGTTTTATAATGATATGTCGAAATTGAAATGAGTTGCTAGGAAACATAGTTATTCATGGATTGAGTTACTATAGTATACTGAGCATCAAAAGTAACGGGACACTTTTGGATCAACAATAAAGTCCCGATATTTGTGAACTAACTTCTTGTGCTTGGTATCAAATTGAAGGAAATTTATTAAGGAGTCTAAAACTAACAATGATAAAGTGGAATTCAACACTTTTGGTAACAGCCAACAGCCATGAATAAAAAAAAGAGTAAAAAATCAATCGTACAAATTTTGACGTCAATTTCTAAGGTACTGAAAGCACTATTCAAAAGCGGAAAGGAAGAATTGGAATCAAATTAAAGCGTTGGAATAAGAAATCAAGGTTCAGAATAACCAAAGAGAAAGACGAAAGGTGTCCCTTTTTGCACTCAAACCAAGTTTTTTATTCACAAAAAGAGGATAAAAAGAAGAGAATCTCTGCATTTGCTGTCAGCTGTGACAACTGCCAGAATCACGTATGGCCCCCACCATTGCTAAGCATTCTGAAAAGCAACTGCGCATGAAACGAGTCAATTTTGCGAGGAAATATTGGGATGTGGCTCCATCCTATTCTTTTAGGGCATAATATTCCAGTTCTCGCACTGTTCGAATCCGTCGTCTCCTACTAATCACATGCCGACCCAGTTCGACCCACATGTGCTCGATGGATGAAAGATAGGGTGATAGAGATGGCCACCCCAAAACCCCGAATCGTTGAGTCTGGAGGAAGTTCTGGGTGAGAATGGCTGAATGTGGCTTTGAATTTTCATGTAGCATTAATTCAAGTTCTCTGTGAACGTTGGAGATAGACACAGCCTGCTATGGTAAGATTATGTCAACGTGAGTCTGTGTCCGTATGTATCAAGCTGTCGTAAGGGATTTACGACCTCTTATCTCGCTGCACCTAGGTGTAAATAAAAGTTTTCAGATGCACGAAACACTCGTAAGCCTACACCGTGCGTAAATCCCCTTACTCACGGTGTAACTCGCCGACGAACTTACGCCAGCGGGTGAGTTCTACTAAGAAGACTTGCACCGTACGTAGCGGCCAAATTTCATGCATGCCAAA
>JAUKPP010262374.1:0-11768 GCA_032273245.1 Phyllaplysia taylori
GCTGTGATTGTAAAGCGCCTAGAGCTTATTGGGATTTGGCGCTATATAAATGACCTTTATTATTATTATTATTATTAAGTGGTGCACGGAAAGCATCATTAACGAGATTAACAAGCATTTGCAAAAGATAGAAGGGAAGGGGGTAAAGCAACCTTCATCTGTCTTTGATTCTCTTTATTTGGCATTATTTTCCTGCACTTCCTTCCTTAAAATAGATTCCACATGTGACATCAGAGTGCATGATCTACTTGTACATGTACTTGTAATTTTTATGAAAATATTTGAGCAGGCAAAATAGGATTCAGTCAGTCGCTCCACACACTGGAGTAAGTTACTGTACAACACCAGCTGACTTCATGGTGCGATGGAAGTAAGGTGAAAAGGATCTAAAGACAAAATGCAGCTTTTCAATTTTACCAATTTGACTGTCATCTCAACTCTCTAGAACCGGTGCTGTGGCGTAATAGTTAGGCTCTTTACCTTGCATGCGGAAGACCCCGGTTCAATCCCCGATCGCGGACGATCTGGGGTTTTTCTGCTGGGATTTTTCCCCTCTTAGCCCGGGTTGGCCCTGACAGTGACAGGCAGGGTCGAAGTAGCCCGTCTCTTAAATGACCTTACAGTGTTGCAGGGGACGTAAAACTGGTAACCAAACTAACCAACTCTCTAGATACAGTTAAAATCGAATATGCATCAGGGATTGTGGGATCAGGGCAAAATCCCATAGAGGGCAGGCAAGTAGTGAAAAACAAAACGGAAATTTGTCTGCTTACAGTTTTATGGCACTGTTGACACTGTAACTGTGAGGTCATTTCAGTTCTAGGAAGTATACACTGAGCATCAAAAATAACAGGACACTTTTGGATCGAAGATAGAGTCGCGGTATCAAATTAAAAGAAATTTATTTAGAGGAATCTGAAAATAGCAACATTAAAGTGAAATTTGACTCTTTTGGTAACATTCAACCGCCATGAAGAAAAAGAGTAAAAAATCAATCGTACAAGTTTTGACGTCAATTTCTAGGGTACTGAAAGCACAATTCAAATGCGGAATGGGTCGACACCATCCTCCCACGGGAGCTTGCCAGGCCCATCTCTAGCGTTCTAAGAGAACTTGAGTTAATGATACATGACACTTCAAGGCCACTATCAGCTATTCTCACCCAGAACTTGCCCAAGACACAACAGTTCGATGTTTTGGAGTGGCCCCCCATGTCATCTGATATTTCAGCCATCGAGCACATTGGGGCGAACTGGGTTGGTGCTTGAATTGTAGGAGACGACGAATTCGAACTGTGCGAGAACTGGAATTTTATGCCCTTAAACATAGTATGTTGCACATTATATCCCAATATTTCTTACCCAAACTGACTCGTTTCATGTCGGAATGCTTAGCAGATGATGGGTGCCAAACACTATACTATACTGACATTTGTCACACTGACCAGCAAAGGCTAAATTCTCTTCTTTTTATCCTCTTTTTGTGAATAAAGTTATGTTTGAGTGCAAAAAAATACTGATATCTCTCATCTTTCTCTTTAGTTATTCTGAACATTATTTGCTTCTTCCACTTTCCAGCGCTTTAATTTGATTCTGTCTCGCCCACTCTGCATTTGAACTGTGTTTTCAGTTTCAGTACCTCAGAAATTGACGTAAAATTTTGTTCGATATAATGTTACCTAAAGTGTTGAATTTCACTTTAATGTTGCTATTTTCAGGTTCCTAATAAATTTCCTTCAATTTGATACCAAACACAATAGGATTCTTCACAACTATCACGACTTTACCAATGATCCAAAAGTGTCCTGTTATTTTTTATGCTCAGTATAGAAAAATAGTGAAACATTGAGCCAGGAGGAGCAGGCCATACCAGTGCTTGATCGGAAAAATCCCTGCTACAGACAGTGTCCCAGAGTTCAGAGACTGATAAAATTGATAAAAGTGTTGCAACTGTATTGGTTTGGTTGGTTGGCTGGTTTAGATTTAACACCCCTTGCAACACTGTAAGGTCATTTAAGAGGCGGCATCTCCAAATTTCATGTCCATCTCTGATAGGACGGGGGTCGGAGCCATGAAAACTCCGAAAAAATCCTGGTGACCCTTCCAGGATTTTTCTAGTTCAAACATGGGACTTTCTCATTTGTATGTAGGCACTTTACTACCACTCAGCCAGACGTCCCCCTTGTCTTTTTTGGTTTGGTTTTAGGCTTAACTTCCCTTACAACACTGTAGGGTCATTTAGGGGATGGGCAAGTTCAACCCTTCAACCGGCGCTGTGGTGCAAATGGTTAGGCTCTTCGCCTTGCATGCGGGAAGACCCTGGATCGATCCCCGGTCGCGGACCATCTGGCTTTTTTTCTGCTGGGATTTTTCCAGGGTTGGCCCTGACACTGACAGACATGGTCGAAGTAGCCCGTCTCTTAAATGACCTTACAGTGTTGCAGGGAACGTAAAACTGGTAACCAAACCAATCAACCCTGCCTGAGAGGGACACATTGCAGTAGAAAAACACAAGACTGTTGCTCGTAGGATTGAGCTCCGGTCTTCCACATAACGGGCATGAGCCTAACCATCACGCCAGACGTCTGTGTTTTTTATCAAACCCGTACCTCCAGCCATTTACTCGCTCTTGTGTATGGTAAGAACAAGGTGAAGCAGTAAGAAGCTTGACATAACAACGAGCATCCAAGCAAAGGGGAGCAGTTGCCCCGAGCCAGATTTACAGTGTTCCCCGCCTAAACGCATGGTTCTCAGGAGGGCTGAAAAACAAGCATTTTTAGGCAGAGTGTGCATTAATACACACAAGTTATATAATATAGTAAAAAATCCGTCATAACCATAACGATAGTGTGCATCTAAGCAGACTACTGTTAATCCTTTCTCTTGGAAAAATATAAGCCCTAAGGAGACAAATATTTCATTTTCAGGCTCCTTTTTTTACACCAAGCGTCACAGTTGTGGATTAATTTTCCCCTTACAATCTACAGGGTGTTCTTTTTATATTGATCGATTCTAAACTTGAATAACTCGAAAACGGTAAGAGATAAAAGTAAACAGTTTTTTGCACACCATTCTCTGGCCATTTAAGTTTTGTCTTGGATACTTGATCAGATTATGTTGATAGAGACGATATTTCAAAAAGGAGTTAGCAGAACATAGCCCTTTTTAGGCCATGGCGTCAAAGCAGCGCACTGGCATACCACAGAGAAGGACTGCTAGAAACCATCGTAAGGCAATTAAAAGATGATTATAACTGTTTTCCTAAAAAGGACTAATGTCTAAAAAGCCCTTGCTTCATGTTTTACGAAAAAAAAGTTTGAGTTTTATTCTTTGAAGTTAGTTGGATGTTTCTGGGAGTATCAAAATGAAGTCGGTTTTTTTCAATTGATCGGGGACAAAGCAAATCGCATGTTGACTTCTTGCTATCATCGTTGTTACAGCCATTCACAGTACCCATCTCTACCTAATTTTGGTACCAAGTTCTGATTGAGTTTTGGATTGTGCTTTCCTTGCCCTGCTCAGTTGGAATTTTCTCAGAACTGAAGGCGCGCGACGTCCTTTGTAAATGCACAAGACGCACATGGTAAATGGCAAATTAGCATCATTTCTGCGCGCTAAAAATCGGGGTCTGTTCACATAAACTGGTACTGTCGCACAGTGTGTTCATGAAATCGGCTGATTTTGGTACCAAAACAAACTTAAATGGCTGAGAATTAATCAATAGAAAACAAGAGTGTTTCTATCTCCTGTCGTCTCTGAGTTATATCAATTTAGGATCGATCAATATAAAAAAAACACCCTGTATATCTCCTGTAGGAAAGGGGTTAGTCTTCCCATTTCTGCCAGTAGCTGCCACCTGGGTACCACCGGTTCGAATCTCACCTGTGTCCTTTTTTTGTTGTTGGTTTTTGTCAGACTTAATAGATTTTTAATGGTTGTTTTCATCAGTTTTTATTTTGTTATATTTTTTTGCTAAGCAGATTTCATCAAGACTTTGGGACACATTGAGAGGCCTATGGTGAAAAGCGCAAGGAAACCTGCCCATAACAGATAATAGTAAAGAAATTCATTTGTGAAAGATGAGGACGAAAGAAAGAAGAGAAGATAGTAACTAAGAGGTGAATAAAGAGTGGCGCCCGTACGAAGACGGGTTCTCTACTTGTACAGTAAAACAAGACAATGGTAAACAAGTTATGATGACCAACAGCAAAACTCTTACAAGGAGAAAAAAACGTTTGATTTCATTGTTCACATACATACTTTATTCAGTTTCTACAGGCATCCTCCTTTCAACATCCGAACACAAGCTGCAAACTTCGAAGTGCAAAACATCAACAATGTATGAATGCCCTCTGGCGTTTTGAAAACACTTGAAATGCCTGACCCAACTTTTCCATTTCATAGGATTCATCTGAAAGAAAGGCATCGTAATTCCAATCCCTCGTCATTATTGAAATCTAAACTCATTGGCATACAAACTTTCTCAAAGAACTAATTTCATCATGTCTGTTTTGCTGATGCTATATATCTATACCTAAGCAAATTATTCTTCAACAAAACTATGTTATAATCTCTCAGGCATATCTTACAACACTGCGCTGACATAAAAGTAAGTAATATCATTATCCAAAAATAACTTTTTGGATATCTGTACTGCACAGGAAATGCCATCTCACACCACAAACTCCATTTTTAAGAAATTAATCTCCAGCCTAAAATGTGGAACCAATCCCCCCCTATGAGTATTCATTAGAAATATGATGGATTTTTTTACTAACGATTTTAAGTTTCCTTTGACTTGGATGGTTTATGCTATGTTAGATTAGATGCGATGCACAAATAATTCATGGGGAGTTTATGAATGTGTATAAAAAGCACCACATCATGAATTGAGCACGATCATGTATGATTGTTATAGTGTTAACTGTCACATACAGAATGTTTACCATTTCACTGTAGCAAAGGTTTACAAACTGACGGTAATGATGCAGGAATGAAAATGTATCCAAGTTAAATACAGAGACAATTTCCACTTCATGATAAAAAGCAAATCTCGACAAGAAATTATGCAGCGCTACTCATGACCAGGATTCCCTCCATCATGTGACAGTTATAAGGAAAAAGATGTGAATACTGTAAATTTCAGTGACACTTGACATCTTGAGGCAACAACTCAAAAGCGACTGCTTTTCCATGCAAGATTAACATGAAACATTAATAATAAAAAATTTAAAAAAACTGCAACAATGCTGTATGATGAGCATACAGCAAAAGCATGGAAAAACTACAGATACAGTGTACAACCAATAGCTCTCGTAATACCATAAGGTTTGCCACCAAGTTTTATAATTAGTGTTTCTAAAGGCTGAGCATGTCTTATGCCATTTTCTAACAAGATATGAACAGGTATACAAAAATTTCATGGCCAACTTTGAATCACAAAAATTCTGCTCAGAGCACCAGATAGGCACATGGGTATTTCATTCTGTTTTGATAGGTTGCAGACAATTGGAATAAAAGTTAGTTCAGTGAAATCCAGATGTAACGGGATGGTCAGAACCCATCCAGTGTCCTTGTTACAGCTGAGGTGGTTTAAGATAGGCAAAGAAGGACAGGGATTTTCATTTTCTATCATTACAACCATGCTCATTGCATCCAGGTTCCACTGTAGCCTACAAACTGCATACATCTCTTTGCCCTGCCCTATGACTACTGACATAGACATTATGAATAGATTACTTTAACATAGAACTGCAAAGTATTTTGATTATTCATCTCTAACTATATCAGATTTACAGATCTTATCCAGCACTTTTGTTCTTGAAACATCAAATGTTCCTCAGCACTTTACTGCTCCGTGGTATCTACCCTACGGCACCATTTACCATTACTTGAGATCAAATGAACAATCACGGACATTGAATTTGGAAAAAACAAACAAACATTACAGAAAAATGTGAAGGAAGTTTTGCCTTAACTTAAAAAACATTTTAAAATGTTTACAAGCAAAAAGACCAGATTCTCTTAAGTCTGTAAGTCAAGAGTTCCTAATTTGAATGATTGTTATAAAAATTGAATTGGGCTAATTTCACTTTCTACAAAAAGAAAAGCTCTGGGAAAGGGTCACTGAGTTAAAGACAGTTACTGTGTACAGCACATAGATGGCCATCTTTACTGAAAAGAGCAAACATTCAGCTACTCTGACCTTGTTTGCTTGAAAACAGCTTCAGGTTTGCACATACCAGGTTTCTTATATATAGCATAAATTTCTTAATTTGTTCCCTGTCTAGAAAGTCTGGGATGAACCACTCTTAACCATATTTACATCTCATTTATAGAAATCTTGCTAATCCTGACAGCTTAATAACCTACAATGTCTGATATGAGGGAGCGCAATTACTGCAATGTGTATGTGGTTTAAACAGCATTTCCCTATGATAAACAATGATAATGAACTCACCAAGGATCACATCTCCAATCAACAATAACAATGCACAAACAGAATACATAACATACTCTTTAGGGCAAAGATTTTCCGTTGAATTTCAAAACTGGCACTGCTGATTAAAGCCAAACAATAATTTCATTTACAAATAGCAACGCCCTTATCTTCTAAATAGGCTTTATTACAATGCGATCAACAAGTGAAAAAAAATCTATTATAATGGGGACTCCTTAATCATTGTTAAAGACAGAACAATCTGGACATTTTTTTAAATAAAAATTAACACTATATAAGCATACTGAGCTTAAGAAAAGCATAGATCGATCCTTTCACGCTTTAAATAAATGCATGTCTTTTTTTTTTTCATTTAAAAAATTAATCACTGCTGTGATTGCACAATTTTTTTTCCACAGTACCTTTAGAACTACTCCAATAAATGGTAAGCAAAGCAGGATGACCAATGAATTTAGACCAAGGACATTTCAACTTTTAAAAAAATCAAATGAGGATTTCTAAAATTCACGTCGATGATAACGATCTGGATCATAATATGACGTAACGACAACACGATTTGAAAACTTGCGGCCAGTCAAAGCAGCTTGAGCTCTCTGACATTCTATGATTGAGGTGAACTCGACAAATATCTGCAATAAGAAAAAATATTTAAAAAAGGGTGAGTGAGGAGATTTGCAGGAGATGCTAATGTAATAATTTATAAGAAGTAAAGAAGAATGCACATACCAAATTCAAGTTGTATGCTTTAGGGTTTTCTGTTTATTTCAAACTAGTACTCCTAATTAAAGCCAAACAATATTTCATCTCTTGTACTATTTCTAAATACTTGTCAGGCCAATATTCCACTTGTTGCATTTTCGATAGGGGAGGGGGGGTTACTTTATCCCTAAATATGCTGCATTACCCTTGGGATTGCGAGTACAATACAAGAATGTTTTTTACTGCACACAACGCCTCAACACGAGTGAAATGAGATGCAATTCAACCATCAAATGTGAACATTGTACCTGTGAATACTTTAAGAGCATTTTTTTAAATATGTACCTCCAAATAGAACGTCTGCCCCGATGGGATCACGCCAAGGTGTGAACTCCTGAATTTTTATGGCACTTCGGTCTTACATTCAAACTCCCTGGGCATGGCATCATCAAAAGGTTTCATGTCAAATTGCGAACAAGGCGGTGCTTTTGTTTCCCTGAACATCGTACTTGACTTACAGTTCTGTGCTCTGCCCCCCTCCTATCCCACCCACTTCCCTCTTCCCCATCCCATTCCCTTCCAATTTGCTACACAACATGGGTGCCCATACTAGAGAGCGGGGTCTGATCATCGAGTTGCATGGTATTTGCAGCAACCTCCCTTTGCGTTATTTGAAGTTTGACTGGTGCTGTAACTGGTGGATTAGAACAGAAGCAGTGAACTCGGCCAAGAGGAAAGCAATAATTTTTTTTACAGATGAAGGGAGGAATGCTCAAAGTTGATCTAGAGACTCACAACTGGACAACAGATAAGTATGAAGAGGCTGTTGTGCAGGGCTCTCAGTAAAAAACGTTCCCAACCCCTGAACTCGCGAAAGACAAAACAAAGTGCACAAAAGTACAAACATTGTAAAAGGAAGAGCAAGAAAACGAGCACTGAAAGGATCCATAAGCAAACACAACAAAGTATATAGAAAAGGCAAAGCAGCAGTCTGCCACCACTGTAGCTATAAAGAAAGCTGCCTTAAAACACTCACAGAAAAGCCCTGACAGCCCTGAGTTAATAAAGGTTTATACTACACAACTTTATTATGCACTCATTCCACAACCGCTGATCTCAGCCCCGGATTTTCTCCAAGAGGCGAACCCCAGATTTTTGCGGATCCGCGGAAGTCTGAGAGCCCTGGTTGTGATTGGTCATCAAAGTTTACCACTCTTTGATTGACATAAGGCATGAGCCACATCAACAAAGTTTGCTTATATTCTAGTCAATGGGTCACCATCGAGTCTTTCCCTTGTTGGTTCGACTAGGGTCCTGTTCAACTAAGGTCCTACAGTTTCCCTGCTCCCAAGCACCGGGACCTTATGCGCAGACTAGTGTACCACAAACTAATACTTACTTTGCCCAAGCCTGGTACTTCTACACCTCTGATTGGTCTGGGTATCTCCAAGCTGACAACCGCTCCATATTTACCACATTCTTCTTTCACGTCCTCCACAATATCTGGAAAAACATTTTTTTTCAAACCCAGTGTTATATAAAAAAAAACTTCCATGCAAAAATATAATCCATGGGATCAACTTAGAACCACTAAATTCAAACGAAAAACTGACACAAACGATTATGTTAAGTAGCTAAGACCGTATCGTACATATATATGCCACTGCACAAGAGTTTAACAGCTACTTTGATCCAGCTGGTGCTGTGACAGATGTCATAATCTATTATAAATTTTTTTTAATGTTTTTTTTATGTTCAGGCTACAGACTTTATTACTTAACCGATTTCGATCATTGAAGGCTAAAAAAAATTTCTCTCGATCAAACTGTGAGCTTTGCTGGCGTAATCAATAAAACAAACTTAAGTTTGCATGCTTTTTTTTTTTTTTTTAATTTTGAAAAAGTTCGTTCTCAACACTATTTTCTATGAAAGTGGCTTTGAGATCAAGTGCTTATGAGTGCAATTCTAAAAAATCTGAAAAATCTCGCTCCTAGATCAGAAGTTTTTGGAGATTGGGAGAAGTGCCAAGCGGGGGTTCCAGATGTGGCAGTGGGCTTAGTGTCTAAGGAAAGTATACTGGAAAGATCGACAGAGAGAAGGATGCGAGACAAAATAAGATCAGCCTTTCCTGGGCAAAGAATGGAGATTTGCACTAGTATTCACATAAAAAAAAATTCTGAACATCAAACATGTAACCACTTGATCCTACTGACAGACATTTGTCACTCTGAACTTATTCCTCTTTCCCACAAAAATATGCTTATAGCGAACTACAAATACTGGTCTGTTCTACACAAACACAAAAATGTAGATATATTTTGTTTTCCTTCCCTGAGAGTCTCTCCATGCCATCGATTCTAATTCATAACTTAATATTGCCCTCGTATTCTCAATTGCATCAATTTCACAGGGAAGAAAAAAGATAACATTACTGTAAAACAATTCCTGAAATCCCTGACCAAAGAAAGCACATGAATGAATCAAGCAAATAGTGTACCGCAGTGGTCAGCAGATCACAATATTCCTCTGAGTGGTGGAAAGTCATCAAATAAAGGTCACAATAAAAGATTTCTTTGAACTTCATGACTTGCAGGGTTTGAGGGATAAAACAACACTGAATTGCTAATAATGACTATTCTTTCAACACATACCTTCATACTCATCTTCATCCTCTAGTTCGTCCGGTGTGATCATGTTCATCAGACACAGGACCTCTGTGGCGGGACCAGCACCTTGGTTCAAGTTTAACCCAGGTACCTGTAGCTGAACAGGTGCTTGCTGAAATGTGGAGAAACAAGCAAAAATCACTGCAATGCGGCTACTAAAGGGGAGAATTCTTTGACGTGCAAAGGGAGGGAATAATTTTGAAAAGCATATATTAAAACCTACTTACACACTAACAGTATGCAACATTCAAAATATTGAAAGTCAAGTTTACCAATACCATCTCACCTTGACAACGATTTAAAGAATATTTTTTTTTTAAAAGTCAGTCACCAAACAGTCAAAATCAGTTTTAAATTGTGTATTGGCCATATAGTGTTACTGTTCTCACATGACTTATTTGTGTCTCGAGCAAGGGATGAAAAAAATCACCTTCCCAACTCAATTAAGCACTGACAACTTGATTATACTGATAATTTAAAGGTGCTCAACTGCACACCCCAGCAAGAACAGAAAAGGGAACAAAAACAATATTTCAAGATGGAGACAATGTGATCTAAATTTTAGCAGTAGAATTTAAGACAAAGGGGGATCAGGATTCCCTATCCATAATAGAATGATTGTAAAGCGCATAGAGCTTCCTTTCGAGCGGGGAAATGCACTATATAAATGCAATCTACTGTTATTAAAATATTCAGAAATGAGAACAGATTCAAACATTTCAAAGAAGAAATCCATATCGACTTTACAGGGATTTTTCTCCATTTTAGGAGGAGCACTTTTAGACTCATTTGCAGAGATTGCGAAACAAATTGTCTTTTCCGTCTTCAATAAGAAAACATGTTTACACTGCAGCCAAACAACATAATGAATCTCCACAAGTTTATGCCACACCTTTTATTTGAAAGAAAAAAAGAAGAAAACATGTCCAAGCTCATACTACATAATAGAGACAAGACTTTTTTTTTTTTTTACTTTTCTTTCCCAATCCAGCAACCATCTGGACTTGAGCCCTTTGGCTTGTTGACATGGCATAGAAATGTCAGGTTTTTATCAGTTGTGTTTTGTTGGTGTCAAGTGTGTACAAGAAAATTCTTTAAATTCCTAGCCAGACAGAATGGCATACCTGCTGTGCATTCTTAGCACCAACACTTGCTCTCTGCACTATGAGCTTCTTGTCCCCAAGCTGCATGCCATTTAATCCAGCACAGGCCTGAAAGAGAAAATCCCATAAGAAGTTAATAGGGATTGTGGTTCACAGTGCAAACAGCATAGAATTGTCATGGTCAGGTTTACAGCTGTACACAACAGAAACTTATGTCCTAGAACTTATAAGAAAAATTAATAATTGCTGACTTGCATCTTTACATACACACAAACAAAAAAAGTACCACAAAAGGTAGATTTCTTCAAAATAATATAAAGCCATCGGGAGACTAGTATTTGAGGGTTCTTTGCCAGTAAAAGAGAAAAAATGTGTGCACAATGTAAGTGACTATATCTACCTCCATCTTCTGAAATGACATTTCTTCAAAATATCAAGACAAAGAACTTTTCTTTAATTCTCTGGCAACATCCTTCTACACTTCATTGTACAAACATACAGAGCAAATCTCATGTCTGAAATAAGCAAGCACCCGGAGATGGCTTTCATAAAACACCCAAAATAGCAATGTAAGGTATGAGTAAAAAAGGAACTTATCTAACACAAAGTAAATCAACAGAGACAGGAAAAAAGGTAACAACTAGAGCTGGGGCGGACGGATGGATCCGATTCGCAGTTCGCGAGCAGATCTCGGACGGTAGTGCGAGCAGGTAACGAGTCTTTTCGAATCGCGTTCCATTAGTCCGCTCGCTGCAACAAGACCTTTTTTCTTCTTCTTCTGCGATCCCCTGCTAGAACTCAGGGGTAAGTCACAATGACTGAATTTTACGTACATGGCCTA
>JAUKPP010262385.1:0-21825 GCA_032273245.1 Phyllaplysia taylori
AATACACAGTTTAACACTAAATTCCCATTAGGTGGGCGAGATTTGGCACTGGGCGAAAATTGCAGCACAAAAGATATAGATTATTATGCTTAATTTGGAGTATTTTGAGTCCGGGCGGCTAGATCTAGCCTCTCCAATGATGATAATATTGATTGATAACATGTAATACCAAAAAACCCAGGATACGGCAAGCAGAGTTTTCAAAAACATAGCAACAGTTAGCCTATATATGCCATGTAAAGTGAATACATACAGCTTCTCGAGCTTGGTTAGCCGTTCGTATGGCTTGATAGCTGAGTTCCGTCATCTCTCATCCCGGTGGCGTCGTTGGTCGCGAAGACATACAAATATGGTGGACAAAGTCTCGTTTGATATCAACAGCTCGAGAAATAAATACTGCAAATAAATGTTATGAAATTTAATTAGCAACACATTTTAGACGTTTAAAAGATCTTTTGGAACTAATAAGAAGAGTTAAAGTAAAAACGAAATGAAACTTTATAAAGAAATGCCAACCACGTAGGAAAATGATAATGTAGCTTGCCAATTAAGCTCTCTAAAGACAAACCTCAATTGCTGACATGAAATGTATTTTAAAATTATTGCTGTATCATTCAAAGTGTGTGATATTATACATTTTCATAATTTTGACTTTTTGTGGGTGTTTCTTGATTTCATACTTTAGAAATCTATGGTCTATATTTTCATTGAGTACAGACTATATGATGTGTTTGAACAAAACACATACCTGGCATATTATTCTGAGGCACCAAGAAGTCGGTGTGAAGCCCAGTGAAGGCTACTGCAGTGTCAATACAAAAACAATTGCTGTCATTTCTGGTGCAAACTCCCTAGCAATCTAACCTATTGTTCAGTTACTAGTTAGGAAGTAGAAATTCCAAGGAATCATCAGCAAGGGAAGAAATTCTGTGAGTATCCTAAAAATTAAAAAGGGTTAAAAGTTTGAAAAAAAAAAAATTGAATGAAAGTATAATCTATCTAATGACAATCAATGACACTAGACTAGACTAATCATTGACACACTAATTTACTGACTAATACTAATACTAATATCATATCTAGGCTGCCCCTGTTTTCGCCCACCTAAGAAACGCGCAGGAATACACAGTTTAACACTAGATTCCCATTAGGTGGGCGAGATTTGGCACTGGGCGAAAATTGCGGCACAAAAGATACTATACTAAACTAAATGTCACTAACTTGACTAACTAAATACTAGACTAGATAACAACACACTAACTTAATAAGATAAATGTCAGTAATGAACATGAAAGTAAGCGCTCGTCGTACGGTCGTAGCACTCATCTCCTGCCCCATCTGTATTTCCTGTCTGTGCTGCAATATTCACCCAGTCCCCATTTTCGACCACCTTATATTATAATTATTAATTATTATACTTATAACCTATAGTGGTGAACAGGTGGCAAAGTGCCCAGTACAACATTTCTACATGATCTGTTTTTAGACTGAGAATGCAGGGAACATACACTGCTACATCTACATATAGTATAAGATTATTATACTCGTCGTAACTCATAGATTATCCCTGTGGTGAGCTTTGACTTTGTGACGGTGTACCGGTTTAAACCCAGTTAAATAGCTTGTCAGCTAGACAAAACTGTGAGGCGAACGTGTAACTACTACTACTACTAACATGAACCGGCAGTCATTTCGTCACATATTTGGAGTGGGACAAGATGACTTTGTGACGAAATGAAGGTTTACCTGGACTTTGACTTTAAGTAGTAGAGACGACCTGTACCAACTGTTTCAACTTGACTTCAACTGTCTGCTATCCAGCCTTGTTTTACTCTTAGTTGAGTTTAGTCTTAGTCCTTCAATCTTCAACTCCAGGGCTCAGGGATGCCACTGCCAGGAGCTATCATGATTTCAATAGTAATAGACTAGAGATGATCCAACAACTACACAGACATTCTTTGCCAGGATAGTATTATCAAATCATTATCATGGTATGACCTGATTTCAACCAGAAATATATTTCACTTACATCGTTGTCACAGCTTTTGTTCCTCCCACTCATTTTTTTTTTCTCCTCAGGCTGACTTTTCTGTTAGATAAGCCACATAAAGAGGAAGACTTCAAAATGATGGAGGAGGCCTGCGACGAGCAGCCAGAAATGGTCTCGCATGAAGAAGCTGTGCAGGCAGAGAAAGAAGCAACTGCAAGTTTGCCGACTTCTCTCAGTGGTAATTATTGTTTTGATTAAGAATCAATCACTTCAGTTTCATCAGGTTTTTTCATGATTCACATGTTACAGACACTCTGAAAAGTTTATCATTTTTATATTGTTTGAGAAAAAAATTAATCATAATTTTTATTATCGATAGCTAACTGTAAAAAAAAAGAAATGAAATACTCTTAGAAATTAGTCTTAAGTGTTTGAAAAGGAACTCATTGCCGATGTTAGAGATTACTGTTAGAGAGAAATGACAAAATTTAAAGTATTACATACATATGTATCAACAATGGTTATTTTTTCATTTTCCTAACACGATAGTTTTGATTTTGTTTACTTCAAAGCTTCACCAGCCCAAGCACAACTGCCACCAACATTAGATGCCCCATCTCCTTTGCCTGCATTTCTGACTAAAACCACAAGTTCTTCATCACCAGTGGTAAGTACAGTTGATGAAAAGAACCCAGATTTTTCTTTTCTTCTATACAAATGTATTAGACTATGACATCAGTAAATGCAGCACAGACCTGGACAGGTATATATTTTTGAGCATTCATGATAAATGAATGGTATGTATCCTGGTTTTCATAAATCTCGGGGTTTTTTTTAATCACTACATTATAAGTGTCAATATTTATTAGAACTTATCAATTTGATGCAGTGAAGTTAAGTTACTTAAATACCAAAGTCTTTTTTAGAATGATATGTTGCTACAGGAGGGATGTTGCTACTGAAGAAGATGGCCATCAATGAGTGATCACAATAACTAACAATTCATCTAGTCAGTGAGTGTAAGATACAAAAATTTCAGGTCAGTGTGGTGAGCTAGCATCTCAAGAAGTTTGTTTTGTTGGGGCTCCATCGACTCTGTAAGGTCATTTTGATGCCGGAAACAGTTTCAAAGTTTTTGGGTAGTAATTAATTTTGAATTTTGCCTGGTTGTCAGCCTAATAGACCTATTCTTTTTTATTTTCAACCACCAAGGGATCTTTAAAAAGAGGCCTCTGAGATTTTTCGTCCCTATCTGAGAAGATAAGATGTTTGATCTTACCTACCCTAAGATCAGGTGTATGATTGAAAGGGAAGGAATAGACAGGGGAGCAGAGAAGAGGAGCAAGGCAGGCAACAAGAGTAGTAGGGAGTAGGAGGAGACCAGGAAGAGTCAGATAGCTTAGTTGAAAGGGTAGACAAGGCATAGAAGAAGAAAAAGAAATGAATTAGGGATAACATGCCAGCACTGCCTGGGTCCATACCCGGGTCCATTGGCATGACCAAGAGAGACCCCATCTCAAGAAGTATGAACTTCAAATTTCTGCATGTCAGTTATAGTTGAACTCTCCTTCAGTCTAGCAGGCATCTAGGATAATAATGTTGAAGCCATTGAATCTTATCTCGTTCAACACAGTCAAAGATTTATTGTCAGTGGTTTCTTTTTTTTACATGTTCCAGACACCTCAGTTGCCATCTGCAAGAGTTTCACCTCCAACTCAGCCGGCTCGATCACCTGTTTCCTCAACTGCCCCAGGTAAGGATGTATTCATGCACCCAAGTAGATGTTGCATGAGTGTTTTTAAACCCAACACAGATTGTGGATGCACACATTTTTTTCTTTTTTGGGGAGGGGGGGGGGGGTAATGCTGTGTAAGAAATCTTTTGCTTTGTTAATCGTTTTGCCTGCTTAGTTGCTTGGACTTCTGAATATTTTTCTGTTTTTGAAGGGTATACTGGAGGCTAGGTTATGCCTGGTGTTTCTCTAGCCTTTCCCCTCGCCTTTAATTTCTTTTGGAGCTTAATGTCCTACAAATTTTGTTCCCTTCTCCCTTCCTTTTTTAAAATACAAGTTTGCTGTCAATGACTCAGATGTATAATTACAGTACAGTGGGCTCTGCTTTTTAAACTATGACATAATCAGCATAATCGCTCTTTGAGAAGCCACCAGTGCTAAACAAATTTGTTCTCAGTGTATTTTGTAAAGCCAATGGATAGGGTTTATTTGAAAACATGGTTAGCCTGGGGAGAAAGTTTTTCATGTCATGTAGTGTATGTACACACTTAGAGAGAGAGAGAGACTGGGAACCAGTATTCTATAAACTGCTTCTGTTGTTTAGTATTATAGAGTTTACATTATATACTGTATTGTTTCTCTTCCAGAATCTCCACAGATACCCCATGAAGTTAAAAGTCAAACATCAGTGCCTCAGCCAGTCCCTGAGCAAGAGAATATGAAATCTCAAGGAGGGGGACAAAGTCTTTTTGGTTGGATATCGGGAAACAGTTTAGTCAGTAAAGTGATGGAGAAAACAAAGGTATGCAGCAGTGTTTTCATCTTATAGCCCCCTTTTTAATATACAGGGTGTTTTTTTTATATTGATCGATTCTAAACTGAAATAACTCAACGACGGTAACATGTAAAAACATTCTATTTTCTACTGATTAATCCTCATCCATTTAAGTTTTTTCTGGTACCAAATTCAACCGGATCTAAGAACCCACTGCGCGACAGCGCCAGTTTGCACCAAATTCAACCGGATCTAAGAACCCACTGCGCGACAGCGCCAGTTTGCGCGAACAGACCCCGATTTTTAGTGCGCAGAAATTACGCTAATCTTGCATTTACAAGTGCATCTTGTGCGTTCACAAAGCAGATCGCGCGCCTGCAGCCCTGAGAAAATTTCAACTCTGCACAACGAGAAAAGCGTCATCCAAAACAAATTTTTGTAGGAACTGGTTATTCTAATTGCTATGACAACAAAGATAGTAAGAACTGGATTTGCCAAGTGCATGGTGCCCGATCAATGAAAAAGACGACTTCATTAATTTGATACCACCAGAGACATGCATCGATTTCTAACCTCAAACGATAAAACACAAAATTCTTTTTCGTGACACATGAGTTAGAGCTTGGTGGACATTATTACTTTTAAAAAAACAGTTTTAATAATCTTTTGTTGCCTTATGGTATTTTCTCGCAGTCCTTCTCTTTGGTGTACCAGTGCGCTCTTTTGACGCCATGATCTAAAAAGGGCCTTGTTCCGTTAACTTCTTTTTAAAAATGCCGCTTCTATCAACATAATCTTATCAAGTATCCCAAACAAAACTTAAATGGCCAGAAAATGGTGTGCAGAAAACCGTTTACTTTTATCTTTTACCGTTTTAGAGTTATTTAAGTTTAGAGTCGATCAATATAAAAAAACCACCCTGTATATTTCATATATACAGGTTTTCTGATGTTCTGCTTCCACAGCTTCAAACCAGTGGGAAAATAAGAATGAAAAAGCATCATGATCACATTATAATGTATGTTACCTGTCAACTGAACTTTAACTAATGTCTGAACTGAATTTTTTTTTTAAAACAGCAAGAGGGCATGGTTACTAGTGCAGTAATGTGCCTCAGTACATTCTTGAACAAAGTTCTCATCTTTAGTCGTTGGGTCATTTTCACTACCACCCCCACCTCCTCCCTTGTTAATGATGGCCTCATGCCATTTACTTTCTTGTCCTCTTTTCGTGGGCACTCCTACATAAGTCACAAACCAAATACCCCCATCAAATTGAAAATTACTCCTCTTGATGGATCATTCATTCCACCCAACTCCAGCAGACACATGCATGTATAACACGTTACATAAGCCTTCTGTTTTGCAGTGATAATTCACTTGATTTTCCAATCACACAATGTGTTAGACTGATTCCAGGAAGTTTAAAGAAGACAAAGTAGAGCTCAGGTGCATTACATGTAATAGTAACATGGAATGTACCTATTACATCTCATACTAAAGTTATTGTTTCTTTTCTCTGTATTTTAAAAAAATATATGTATTGTATTTTTTTCACTCAATTTCTTATTCTAGTGATTTTCTCAAGTTTGTCAGAGGTTTAGAATATTGAAAACTTTAAAAAGATTATTTGTAAAATATTTGTGTTTTTCTCAGAGTTCAATGGAGTCAGTCATAACAACACTGGACCCAGGAATGAAAGGAGTGATTTGTGAGTATTCTAGATTTTGTTTATTGTACATACTTGCTAGGGATTGGGCAGTCTGACAATATCCATTTAGTATTAATATTAGGAGAAAATGCAAAACTTTTAAAATCAGCAACATTCTCGGCAACTGGTTTATGGTAGGCTCTTTGCCTTTCATGCAGAAATTTAAAATTTAATTTCCATTCCAGGAAGGATTTTTAAAGAATTTTACCATAGTATCACCATTTCTCTATAGTGTCCCTCTCAGCTTGGGTTGACCCTGATTGGCAGGATGGAAGTAGCCTTTTTAATGATCTTTCAATGTCACACAGAGTCTAAAACCAACAACAGCTACATCTATTTTTCTCCTGTTTAATCAAAACCATTGTGTTGTGAGACAGTGAAGTAAATAACTCTGTGCTTGACTGTACTTGCTTATCTAGATGTGCACTTGGGTTGGTAAGTAAGAGAACTTCTAGAACACTTCCTTTTTCATGTTCTAGAAGTTCTCTTACTTCCCAACCCAAGTTTTTTTTCATGAGGCTAAAACAGCCAAAGGACCTGGGGCCTCTATAAACAACTAACTTTAAACTGACCTTTTTCATGATGGTGCAGGATTTGTGTCCGATATTGGGGCCTAGTTCCTTTAGTGTGATAGACATTGCAACGACATTTAAAAAAAAAAAAAAAATTGCAGCTGTCTATCCCGGCATTTGGGGTGATGAGAACTGTGCTAAAACTGCTCATGGTCAACCCAGTGTCACTGTACTGGATGGGATGCTCAGTTGGTATTGCACTTTATATTCGATGTGTGGCAGCACATAAATATGCGTAGGCTGCTTAGAGATTTAAGTGTTTGCGTTTTTTCATATTTTTTCAGATTCTGGCGGTGATATAGAAATTGCTGTGACATCAACAAAAGACAACAAAGTATTGCCTGTTCGAGAAGCATTTCAATCTGTATTTGGAAAGGCAACTGTCACAGGAAAGGTAAACAACAGACCTTAAACACCAGTGTCTGTGGTGTAATGGTTAGGCACTTAGCCTATCACACAGAGGTCGTGAGTTCGAGGCCTGCGTGGGGCTGTTTGTTTGATCGAGTATATCTCAGTTTTTCTGCTGGGACAATGTCCCTTTCAGCCTGGGTTGGCCCTGACGGGCAGGATCGAAGTAGCCTGTCCCTTAAATGACCTTACAGTGTTGCAAGGGATGTTAAGCCAAAAACCAAACAAAGACTTTGAACGTGAAATTGAATTTTAGTTGATGAGTTAGCCAGGAAAGGGAAAAATCCCCAACAACTTTTGAGAGGGTGCTTTTTCCTTTTTTTTCAATATATGTGTATGCTTTGCTCTCTCAAACAATTTTGTCAATGTATCTGATTCCAGAATATTTCGCTAGCTTTGTTCTTGATTGCACTCCACCACCTCCGAAATTTTGTGGGGCATTTTTTTCAGCCAGTGAATTGAAGCTACATCCTTTATCTTAGGTTTCGTTGCCAGTCTGCAACACTGTAAGATCATTTAAAAGACAGGCTACTTCGACCCTGGTTGTCAGGGCCAACCCGAGGTGAGAGGGGGAAAAATTGAGCAGAAAAAATCCTAGATCATCCGCACTCGGGTCTTCCATATATGACAGGCGAAGAGCCTAATCATTACACCACAGTGCTGGTATTGCAAGAATTTGGAGATAGCATAAAAAAAAGAACTAAGCTGACTATTTGTTGTAGTTAGAAGATGATCAGTCTTTTAAGAGTAATCGGGAACATGTGGTACAAATGTGCATTTTGCAACATGCATAACTTAGTGAAATAAAGTTTTTGGGTATGCTACACTACACATTTTTGTTTATTAGATGTTCATGTCCTTTGATCTTTAAAAAGTTGCTTTAATTTTTTTTTCAGCCCAGTCAGGCTACCACAGCAGCACAGCCAGTTGGGTTCACTGCCGGGCTAAAGGGTGCAGAAGAGAGGATTTCAAATCTCAGAAAAAACGGAAGCATACCTAATGGTCTGACTGTTGTGTCTGTTGAGGGCTTTATTGTGGAAATTCTGCCAGACAGGTACATTTCATGAAGACAACTCAATAATCATAAGGCTCGTTTTAAAAAAGCAGGTTTTATGATAGATAATTAGGATTTCTTGCTGCTTATATTAATACATCATGACTTTGTCCAAGAGAAGTTTTTCTTCATCAGAATCTCTTT
The DNA here is from genome assembly GCA_032273245.1 of Phyllaplysia taylori. Taxonomy (NCBI): domain Eukaryota; kingdom Metazoa; phylum Mollusca; class Gastropoda; order Aplysiida; family Aplysiidae; genus Phyllaplysia; species Phyllaplysia taylori. Next base: position 8,386 of record JAUKPP010262385.1, read on the forward strand.
CCTGCAGCTCTTTATCATTGAAATCATATAAACCTCTGACGAAGGAAATGCTTACATTTTTTATTTGATTTATTCTTGCAATTTGTTAAGAAGTTTCCGAAATCAGCTCTGTGTAATTGTAAAAGTGGCTGGAGCAGATTTTTGTTTATGGAGAATTTCATTGATGAATTGTTTGTTTTGCAGATGGTTTGAGCAGAGCTGTCTGGTTCTGAAGGATCCGTCCCATGGCATTGAGCTCCAGACGTTCTCACAACCCACACTCATCCCTACAGAATATATACTGAAGGCTCAGGACAAAACCCCATCAGATTACCCTTTGAAGTATGTGGTGTCTTTAATATCCTTGTTCTTCTCTTTGCATTTCTGTCCCCTATTTTTTTTTTTTCCTTTCTTAGAACTCTGCATAAATTTTTTGGACTTTTTTTCATATATATACTTACTCTGACTGCATTTCCTCAACCTCATTTCCTAATTTTCCACACTATCATTTTCCTTTTCCTATGGTGCATTTCTGTCAGCCGATTTTATTTCTTCTTTGAACACAAAATTTCTATCAGCCTATCATTTTCCTTTTTCTACTCTAAACTTTTGTCAATTTTTTTTTCCTTTTCCGACTGCGTTTTTATCAGCCCCAATTTCCCCCTTTTCTGCTCTGATTTTCTGTTTGCCCACTGTCATTTCCCTTTTTCCTGCTCTGCATTTCCATCAGCCCGTTTTTTTGTTTGTTTATTATGGGTTTTTTTTCTACTAAGCATTCCTCTCATCTTCAGATTTTCATTTTATCCCATCCTACATTTCTGTCAGCCTCTTTGTTTTTCCTTTTTCTGTTTGATAGAGAGTATCATTCTTGTTAAGAGTAGTGTTTTTCATTAGCTTTTGTGAACTAGCTGCTCTAAAGAGTAATCCACTTTAGACATAATTTACGTGCACCATTTCATTATAATGGAATGGGAAGGGTATAATTATATATAAACTAGTAATGCATAATACAATAGTATGACAGCTGTGATACCAAACTATCAATAGAAAAGGCACAAATATTTTTTTTTTGGTTTTGTTTAGGATTTTTTTGTTTTTATCAAACCATGAATAGTACCAAGCAGTATTTTCTTACATCTTTTATGCAAGGTTTGAACTTTTACTTAGAAGTTACAAATATGCTGAATTTAAAGACAATCGTTTGTCTTATCAAATATAGTAGGGAGGAGTCCATACTTTCAATTTTGCATTTGATTATGCACACAATTTAAGTGTGATATTTTATATTCATTGATAAGGAATGTGTATGCTTTGTTTGATTACGACTCATACTTTTAGGTTTTTATTTATGAATATTTTGTATTCAGTGGCTTTTGGGCTTTTTTTAAAAGAATGTTTTTTCCTCCAGTTCCTTGTGTTTTGTGGTTGATACTTTAACCATATCATGTGAGAAGAAAGTGTAAACCCAAATACAGTAACTGAAACTCTCCATTTTTTTTTCCCCAGATGGGCCGGATTGGCAGTGACAATTGGAGAAGTGATTGAGGAAGCCCAGCCTCACATTGGCCACGCAGATTGGCAGATGGTGTTGTCGGGCGTCTCGAGGCGGCAATCACTCCTGCTTGCTGCACAGAGTTTGGCATATATGTACAAAGAACGCCTTCCAACATCTTTTGTGTCATAGAGAAACCCGTTGTCTCTCTGCGACAACTGTTGAAGGCATCAATTAAGTGGAAACATATTCTTTTACTAAATCTTATGTCTGTTGAAAGATTTAGTATAGTGCTAAATAACTCAGATTTAGGCTTATAACAGCAATTGTTAAGCCTTCCTTGGGAACATGGTACATTTCATGCCCTATCATTTGTCGGTGAATGTAAATTACGCCATTGTACTCATCAAAGATGAAACACATTTTTTCCATTTTGGCACAATTATTTGTTTTTGCATAGCATAATATATAGAAACAGAATAACCAATACATTCAATTTTAACTTATGAAAAAAATGCAAGTGATAAAGAGAGATCTATTAAATGAAAATGTTCTTGTGCTATAGCAATTTTTTATGCTAATATGAAAGAATGTGTTTTGCCTTAGAATGATGACGATGGTACACAATGCCCATTGACCTGCAATTTAAAAATCCCTTTTTTGTTGATATTACATTGTGTTAGCTTTAGATTATGATTTCATGTGAATTGCGAGAACTTGTTGTTACCAAAAGTCATGAGACAAAGTACTGTGTTGCCCGTAAGCACAGATTTGTATATTATTTGTAGGTGTATGCTTGTCCAGTTTTGCAACTGCAACTGTCACCTTTGCCTTCTCCAAGAGGTCAGTTTTGCTCACTTATCAGACCCTTATGAAAGGTTTTGTTCCAACTTAAACTGTTAGCAAAGATATGTGATGGTGTGTGTTTATGTTAGTGGGGATATTGTAACTTCTACGATGAACTGTCTCTTTGCTGTCTAATTTGGCTTCATAGTTTTGCATGATTGCCTGTTGAAGCCAGATGTTTTGGGTTTTTTTTAAGTCAGAGTAACAGTAACTTTTGACAAACGAAATGTTTCTTTACAAAAATATTGTGTTGATAAATATCTGGCTTGAAAGTACATACAGGCCAAATTAAAGCTCTTTCGAAGTGAGAGAGAGAGAGTTGGGGGAGACGGGGGGGGGGGGGGGCGGGGGAATATTTTGTGAAGATGGTAATTTTTAAATTTTATAAATGTTACATTAGTATCGTCATCGAACATTGATCAGTGGGAAGATAGGGAGAAGTTTACTCTCATATTTGACTGTAATCCATTCTAGATGATGGTACTGCATGAACTTGAAGTATCGGGGACAAAGCACTCGTGACATGATAGGGATGCAAGAATCTTATTTTTACACATCTCAAACCACAGCTATATATCTATGTACAGTAAACCCATTTGACCTTTTCATTTCCTTGATTGTGATATTTGCTTACATTCTTGTCATGAATTTCCTGTATCTACATTACATGTGTAGATGTTGATTGTTAATTTCTTTTTGTTCACCGCTTTTGTTCAGAAGTTGTGATGATAACCCAGTTTTGATATTTTTTTCCAAGGGAAACATCTCAAGGGACAACAAAAACTTTAAAATATCTGATGTGTCCTTGCTGCCAAGCAGAGCTTATCTTGTGGCTGAGGGCCAAATTCCATAGCTGTGGATTTTGCAAGTGAAACTTTGAATGAAAAAAAATGAAAAAACATTGAGGTCTGGAAAATGGAAATTTTAATTTTCCATATTTTCGTTCTGAAAAAGCCCAAAAGAAAACACCTGTTTTTCCAGGCTTTTTGAAGGCTAAAATAGATATTTTCATTTTCCATACTTCTCTGTATGCACCCTGAAAATATGTTGCTGTGGAATTTAGCCCTCAAAGTCGAGGATGATTGAGGTGATTCTGCGATCTTCATTAGCGAGACATATGTATTGGTTAGATCAATATATGCATTTTAACATTTAAATTATCTGCTCTAAGACCGGCATTGCCTTTTTAGTGATTTTACTGTACAGACGCAACTCAAATTTTTATGCTTGAGTAACATTGAACATTAAGGGATGTGTAAGCTGTGGGATTTGTGGTGCTGGATGCTACAGTGTTATATCCATCCTTTTTATTACAATAAGAAGTATTAAAATTGATCTTTTCTACCCTGATGATTCAAATCCTCTTGTTTACTATGTGATGATCCTTTTTATTTTGAAACAAAATGATGGAAACACAGGGGAAATGAGAGCAGTTTTTTTTTTTTTTTTCTTTTGCCTGGGTCATAATTTGTACACATCAGTATCCTGAATAATTTTGTTGCTAGGTATGTCAAGAGTGCATGAATGGACATCGAAGTAAAATTATGGTTGTTGAGAAAAAATGAAAAATGAGAAATTGCATGTTATGAAAAATGAGAAATTGCATGTTATGAAAAATGAGAAATTGCATGTTATGAAAAATGAGGAATTATTTTATGTCTCTCATGAATGGTTCTGATGTCTGCAGGGTTGTTGTTTTTTCTCCCTGTAAAGCTGTATTCTCTGACCCTATAGTCTGAAGAGGGTGACAACGCAATAATAAACAATTGTGAAACATGCATTTATGTTAACTTTATCAATTCATTGGGTTGAAATTGAGATTGGAGACGAAATAAAAATACTGATGAAAACTAATCTGAACTATGCTTTGCTCTTGGATTTGCACTATTTTATTTGTTGTGTTGTTCTCAAAATACATGTATGTTGCAGATGGTTGTTGGGTACTCTGGTTGGTGCATTCTGCTCCTCCTGCTTCTTTCTCAGTGTTTAACTGTCATCCTCATCTGCTTCCTGAAACTAATATAGTTTTGTTACCAGTTTTACATTCATTGCAACAGTGTCAGGTCATTTAAGAGACAAGCTACTTTGCCTGCCTGTTAGGGCCAACCCCGGCTGAGAAGGATGAATCCACCAAAAATGTAGATGCTGGCCTTCACGTGTTAACAAACTCGGGTCTTCCACATGCTAGACGAAGAGCCTTAACACCACAGGTGCCAGTCCAGACACTGAAATTGAATTGACCTTACAGTGTCAATATTTGTGTTAATCCCCAACAAAACTAAATGTATCCCCAAGCAATTTATATATATACAGTATACAGTCCAGCACACACATGGCGAAATCCGCTGGACGCTGAAATCTTTTCATAATGTGCGAATACTCAACATTACTATATTTACTACCTGGTATTAATTACAGCTTGAGTCAATGTTTAGTTCAGAATTCTAAACTTTCCAGAATTTGATCTAAGATCCTAATCTTTCTTCCATCTCTGCGAGAAACATGTTTTTAATCAATGGGAAAGGTTTTGCATTGTGTTTTTTCCTGTCATTGTCCGCTCTCCTATAACTATTGGCCGTGTATCGTTGTCATTTACGCTAAAAACGTGTTGCTAGACGACCACCAGGCCATCACAGAACCGTAAAGACTCCCGCACAGTTATTTACAAATTTTTAGCTTGTTTGTTTTTCAAAGCACCAGCTGTTTTGGGTGTGTTTTACCTGTCCCGAGAAAGGTATTTATGCACGCGACTGAAGTGCGTAATCTACCATTGAAAATAGAAAATATTTGTGCTGAAAACAGGTGCAACATGGCATGCGAGAAGCACATCCTTGGCCTAAACGATCCCCCCTTCTAGAAGTTGCGAGGTCACTCGCCTTCATTGGCACGACTATGTTCACTATCTTTCTCTCTCAACACGGTGACCTTGAAAGATTAAATTTGTGAGGGGATTTGGGGTGGGTTTTTCCATAGAATTAGGCTTGCAGGCGCCAAATTTCTCGCCATGTACGAATTGGTTTACGTTATGTCCGTTTTACGAATAAAAAAAAAAATATAGCAAAAAGTTCAGGACCTGAAAAATCATTCGATATGAGCATGCTAGACTGTAGCTGTTCAGACCTGAATTTGCCACTCATTATTCTCTAGTCTTAGTTTGGGTTAATCCAGTAAATTCTGTAATAATAACCATTCTGCGGCCACCAGAGGAATCTGCACAAGACCAAGGAAGTGGGCACAACTTGTGATGCTTACCTTTTTGTTTTGTTACCTCATTCAATACTGGCGCTGTGGTGTAATGGTTAGGCTCTTTGCCTGTCATGCGGAAGACCCGAGTTCGATCCAACGCGCGAACAATCTGGATGTTTTTTTTGCTGGGATTTTTTCCCTCAGCCTGGTTGGTCCTGACAGGCAGGGTCGAAGTGAAGTTTAAAGTTAATTGTTTATAGAGGAGCTGAAGGTCGAAGTAGCCTGTCTCTTAAATGACCTTACAGTGTTGCAGGGGGGGGGCGTAAAACTGATAAACAAACCAAACCAAACCAAATCTCATTCAATATGAAACAAGAACTGTGATCTCTTTGAAAGCAACTACAGCTGCATGGCACATCAGTGTCTGTGATGTAATGGTTGCTTGCCTTCCATGCAGAGGATGTGAGCTTGAGGCATAAGTGGGGCAGTTTCTTTGATCGAGTATACCTCCGGGGGGTTTTCTGCTGGGACAGTGTTCCTCTCAGCCCGGGTTGTCCTGAAGTAGCTTGTCTCTTATATGACCTTAGTGTTGCAAGGGATGTTAAACCAAAACCAAACCATTCAAAGGCACATACATGTACACTCATGTGCAAAAATATCTTGACACTTTGTTTTCAGCCCATACCTTTGCTTTCCGTGTGAGCTACATCACAAAACGTATATTTTAAGAAAGAAAAATGATCTGCCTGTGTGTCTGCCAATTTTCATTGCAATCTGTTTGGTTTGGTTACCAGTTTTACGTCCCCTGCAACACTGTAAGGTCATTTAAGAGACTGGCTACTTCGATCCTGCCTATCAGGGCCAACCCGGGCTGAGAGGAAAAAAATCCAAACAGAAAAAAACCATATCGTCCGCGACCGGGGATCGATCTAGGGTCCTCCCGCATGCAAGGTGAAGAGCCTAACCATTACACCACAGCATCGGTCCGATGGACGAACATTTTGTCTCTCTTCTAGGATGTTGTGTCCCTCTCAGCCCAGGTCAGTCTAGACAGACATGATCGAAGTAACACATCTCTGAAATGACCTTACAACATAGAAAAACCAAAGCAAACATGGATTCCAGATGTGTCATCAAAGTGAGTTTTCCAGAGGTAGAACATCTTTGCATTCAAGGCACAAACTTCATTGGAGATACTCTTAAAAAACAACAACCCATCAACGCTATGGTTTAGGTATGACAAATTTATTCACTTATTACAAGCTCTTTAAAAAATCTTAACATAACAGTCAAGGAAAAAATTTGTAAAAAAGAAAAACAACAGAAATTATGAGCACCACTGCACATCTTTTTGTCATCAGTTGACGAGATCAGAGTTTTCCCTTTGTTTTCTGTAGAATACTGTAAATGTCGAGTGCTTCACCTGCAAAGGAAGAGAAAGTTTGTAATTTAATACACATAATTCTACTTGTCTGAAACTACAACAAACAAAAAGCCAAGCAGTAACTGTAACTGTATATCCTTGTGATTGTTTTACAAAAACAGTTGGTAGGCCTATCATTGACTGTCCATTTACAGCAGTTCTAAAGTCAAGCACATCTGTCAACTCAATAAGAGCTTGTGAGAAAGAGCAGAGTCACTGGAATGTATCTCACTCAATCTTAGAAACTGAAAACTAAAGTAGGGTCAAAGAGAATGCTGAGATGATGTCCAAAGTCACCGCCTACCTGTTTAAGAATGTCACACATACTGCCCACATCTTGAGGTGAATGTGCTTAATTTTCTTTGGTACATTGTCCTAACTTCTTCCCTCTTTCCTTACTCCTTTTGTCTCCCACTGTTTGAAATCTTACGAGTGGCCTATATAAGCGTACTAAGGTGGGATTTTGTTAATTCAGCTAAAGACACTAAACAAAAAAAACATAATTTCCCCAAGCAGATTGGGGATTAGTCACACTTTATTCTGTCACCAAAAGCAGGAACAAACTCCTTTCCACATCATTTTCTTGGAAGATTGAAGACAAATTGAGTTTGTTGCCCACAGTATTTCCCTGCCCTCCATGTTTGCTGTCAGCAAGAAATCGAGACCTCTGCCAATAATGTTCCATCACGAATAATGAAAATAAAAAAATTGTCATAAGACAGGAATGAGGACATCGGCCTTGTGCAGTAGTGGAGGAGGCTAAAGCTAAGCATGCAAGGTCCTTTCAGAACCAGGAAGTAGACAAGGACAGTATGTCAGTTCAGCTCTGTTTTGTATGATCTCTTAAATTGTGTAAGGTAAAAATGTGACTTGAACTCACTCGCTACAAAGTAAAATGCCACACATTTGCCTCAGAGAAATGTGGAGATACCAAAAAATCTTAGCTAAGAATAGTAACACATAGAATAAAAAGTAGGAGCAGACTACACTAGATCACCTTTCAACCACCTTCATGACAATTGTTGAAGATCTAAATTGAGTAATTGAGAGGTAGATATGTAGAGAAACCCACCTGGTTGTATATTGTATCCCTTGTGGAGTCCATGCGGGTTGGATGGGGTCACACAATCCATGGTCACCTCTTTCCTGAGGCAGCTGTCAATGTCTACAGCACTGAAGAAGGCCACTGACTGAAATGAAAGTAGATGAGATGATTTATAATATGTAAAAAAAACCTTTTGTTATGTCGGTTGGAGAATCGGGAAAATAGTTGAAAATATTCCAAGTTGCATTTACCAAAAAACAAAGTTAACAGACACAACAAACATGGGGTTAATAAACATAAATAAATGTTGAGAACACCCAACTGATTTGAGAATGGATTTCAGTGGATATAATCGATATAGAGAAGTATGGAAAATGGCATCCCTCAATACTAACACAGTGAATGGTATGCCTGTAGTCATTGCATCAATACTGCAATACGAATGAAACTCACTCACATAGTTGTATAACTGGAATGGAGTTAAATCTTTGCCCTTTTCATCTTATTACCATTGACATCAAATAGATTCCTGATCCGTTATAATTTACGGGTGTAAATTTTGTTTTGTTGAGGCTTTATAGTAGAACCGTCAACATTAGGTACATAATTTCATTGCCAGGAAGTAGATTGTAATAATATAAACACTAAGAAAGTCATGGATTTTAATGAAGTAAATGAAAACACAAAGCAAATATTTACCATAAATAAAAGGACATAATGTTACTTTGGGCAAAATCAGACACATTACACAAATAAAAAGAAATAGGCCTATAATGTTTGTTTTTGCGTGTTTACAAAATTTCCCCACGGGGATCAATAAAATCTTCATTTTCATTTTTATATAAAAATTCACATTTCAAATAATAATTGTGCCACGCCGCACCTGAGGTAGATCCTCCATGCCAAGCTTGTGGGCAAACATGGAGCGTGTGAGGAGGTTGGTGATCTGTAGAGCTAGGGCGGCGCGGTACTTGTCAGAGTCAGCCACCAGGTAGCGCACCTCGTCATGAATGCTGACACAGAATCGACCTTTGACCTTGTAGGAGGAGAGCAGCCAGCGCATGCAGACCAGCATCAGGTGCAGGTAATCCACAGCAGAGCTTTGTACAACCCAGTTCACCCGGGACGTCAAGAACTGTAAAGGGAGATTACATGTCAGTGGTCTTCCTTGAAATATTCTATGATGTACAATACTATGTCAATTTGCTTGTTTGATTATTTGCTAGATGTTTAGTGGTCTTTTGAGACTATACGGTCATATCGACACCAGGTATTCCAGCTATGGAGGTTTGGTGCTTGTTTGTTTTGCATCACTGGAATGCAGATCATGGAGGAGAAAAGAAAAATATCACTTTAACAATAAGCTCCATTGAGAAACTAGCCTCACATGTTTCACAAGATCTGAGGGCTCTCAAAAAGCAGTATATCACAATTCAAACATGTAACTATGAAGATTTGTTCTATACCAATATACTTAAAATATATAAAATCCCCTCCGCTACAACACAGTTTTTTTCACTCTGCTCATATTTACCCGCCCCTCTCACCAATCAATCCATTAAAAGAGACATTGGAAACTTTCAAGATACATGCAGTGTGGATCAAGTTTTAGCCCATACAGCAGATATCAGGGACATGTAAGTATATATGAATGAATGATACCTCGAAACTACATGACGCATCAATATGCCTATTACCGATGTCTCAAAACTACATGGCATACCAACATGCCAATTTGAGAGGAGAAGATGAGAATCAGAAAGTCCGAAATCAAACTATGATTCTCACTCAATTTTACTTTAACTGTGCAATGATATCATCAACAAAATGCCTATCAGACTATCTTAACAACTACATCTGTGACAAAACCCACACTTACATCATCCAGTACATACTGGGGCTCCAGAGCTTTACTGATCCGACAGCCGAGCACTGGAGTCAAAGGTTGTTCAGAGTTGGCCACAGATTCAAGAGCGTTGAACATAAAGCTCTCCCTGAGGATAGTCATAATGCAAGTGCTTGGTTTTGTTGAGTTTTTACGGAACCGTCTCCTCTGCAAGGTCATTTAAGTGCAAGAGAAATAAATACGCTCTGACATGATACCAATAACTCGATACACCTGAAAATTGACAAAACCTGATTTCATTGCGTCCCAACACATGTTTCATCAATTTGCACGCACTGCCCCAGACCTGAATACATAGAGGGATAGTCAGAAAACAGAAACAAAGCAGTCCAAAGCTGCATAGCAACATGGCAGTTACAAGATTATGAGAACAATGAAAACTTACAAAAATGCCTAACTTACGTTCCTCCAATCCACTGTCCTTGAGCACTGAAAATAAAAATAAAAAGTTTCTTTTACGAGAAGGGAAATCTTTATTGAACTACACCTACTAAAAGACTTATATTCAAGCTGCTATTTGCAACACCTTTGCCCTGGTACGTATCTACTTGATCTTTGACCAAAGATTCAGTGTTGATGTATGCACATTAAAAAAAAAAATATTGTAGAAATAATCATAGCCTGTCTCCTTTCAATACTAGGACACTAATTAATTATGCTAATCCCTGACCACAGGCACAGATAAGGTGTTTTTTGTTAATCTATTTGTTGAATCCACATCAGTGAGTGAAGCTCTGAAGTAACGAACTGAGGTGTAAAACTGCATGGGTATCAGCCTGTCCATTCATTCAATAACAAGGTGAGAGAGAGCACAGATGGCTGATTGATAAAAAGCCTGCCTCAGAACTTGAAGATCCTGGGTTTGAATTCTGGGGATTCATCAAGTTGTTTTTTTTTTAAATACCTTTCATGGCTGCAATGCCTGTCCTATCAAAGACTGACGTTAATATGGAGGTCTTGCCTCATAAATGACCTGATACTCTTGCAAGGTGTGGTCAGCCAAACCAACTAAACTAAACAAAGTGAGTTTGAGAATCTCTGTAATACAGAACAACCACAAACGCTATTTCTTGATGTTGATCATTACATGAAGAGTGATAAGAGCTCTTACTTTCTCTGGCCCTTAGTCTGCTTGTACATCTTGGATGCTCTCCTTCTGGCCTCTTGTGCACTCAACTGCGGATTGAACTGCATCAGCAAACGCTCAGCAAAATTTTGTCCAGCACCATAAATTCTGCCATAGTTCATCACCTGAGGGGAATCAATCGAATAAATAAAATAACTATATTGATTATGCTATGTTTTCCATTACCATGTTCTGGATCTGGGGGGGACAACAGAATCTGATTGGACAGTGCAATACTGCATCAATGAAATGCCAGGTAACTTGATGCATCTGATATAAAATATTAAATCAGAATATTAATGCAAACGACAAAATAAGGGGCAGAAAAAAACACATTACAGTCCATATGCAATTGAAATGAAATTTTACAGAGTGAAATAGTTGAATGCAATGCATATGAAGTTAAACTATATAAAAAAAAAACCAACTAATTTGAGATTTAAATTTCTAGACTTACATTTTAAAATTTCAAATCAAAATACACAATCGAGGGTTTCTATCAATATGTTTTTTCAGCATCTATCTTTACAATTCTTCCTTTTGAAAATTTTACTTGGATCAAATGTGATAAATAAAAACTGAATCAGAAACTTACTGCGATCTATCTACACTCACTTTTGCATGATCTCTGCTAATGTTGACAATTTCTGCAGTCTTGCTGTGCAAGTCAGTTTTGTCCGACTTGTTACCCTGAAGTGTCATCCAGCCTAAAGCTGTGCAGCCTAAACAAAAGGACAATGACAAGACAAATTAATATGTGGACGAAAATTTTTTATTTTGCATCATCTACGTATTATTCTTGGCGAAACAAATTTAGTGATTGATCGAAGTAAATAATGCTAATCATGGGAAGACATGACTAGTTTCATAGAAAAGAGAACACTCCTTTCTCCTTGGATCATTGCTTTTCATAAATATGGTTCAAACAAAGTAAACAAAATTTCTTGAAAGCAGGATCAATTTCCCCAATCTTTAAAATGTAAAAAAAATAGCTAATTGTGGAGAAGTGATTTTGACTTTAAAGATGTGTGCTTTTTACAACCAGCCCACCCACCCCTATGTTGGTAACTTCCTGACTACTGAATACAGTATGGGCTTCAATGTGTAAGCAGACACAGGCACACCAAAAAGGACAAACAGTCTCATTACCATGTTCTTTCATAAAATGTGCATCACCAAGGACAGCTGCAATCCACAGCTCTTGAGAGTCGACGTCTGCTCCGACAAAACTGTATCCGGGAGGAGCTTGAATCATAGACTTGAGCTCACTGCCAATACGATCAGCCTGTGGGGAGAAACAGTGTCACCTTTTGTTTTCTATCATTCGTACTCATATTTGAAAATTATTAGATCACTGCTCCCAGGCTTTTCTTGAATTTCAAAATTGTGCTCCTTAGATTTTTTCAAATAATGAACCATTTCACGAAAGATATGGCTTTGTGCTTCTGCTACTACTACTGAAAGGCTACAGGTGTAAAAATACTGATAGTTTTAAACGCTGAAGATGATTTTGCTTTCAAAGATTCATTTTTCTCTAGGCTGCCCAGGATTCAAGAATTTGTTCTCTGATTCAGCTGGCCGGCCAAATTATCAAACTTTGGAACTTGCCTCAGACTTCAAAACTTTGAATCTAACCCACTCATCTCATAACACAGATTCTCCGACAAATATCTTCCCTTTTATTACGAAATCTATTGAGAAGTTTAAAGTGGATTGACACAGCATCTAAGCTAAGGCCAGAAACTCACATAAGCATTGCTGGCAGTCAGCCATGTTGGTTCTACAGCCCGTCTTGTGATGGTGCCAGCCGTAACAATTCGAGGTACAATTGCTCCATACACGCCATCTGATGTGTAGTCTGGATGACTGGAGGGATATTTTGATGAAGGATGTTACTGCATCTGAACACATTGCAAGCAAAAACACTAAAAGCATTGTAAAGCATAAATGCTTGTTTGGACTTTTGGATATATACAGACATTCTTGGATAAATTCAACAATAAAAGTAGCCTTAGTTTAAAATTAAAATCCCTTGAACACAAACATTCTGAAAAAAAACAACTCTATAACAATAATTATCATTATGACTATTTTTATCGACTTTCAGCATTAATATCAATGGTGGCAAATCTGAACAGATTCAGTTACAGCCCTCTATACAAATTTAGAAGGCTCTACAGAAAACCAGGGCAATCGTTTATCCCCATATATACATAAATACTCACTAACATTTTCTCTACACTAATATTACACCTCAGCAACATTACCTCTTCAGTGTCTTGCTCAGTTCTTGCTTCTGTAGCCACACCTGCATCTGACCCCTGAAATAACCAGTCAAAAGACATTGAGTGTACAGAGTAATAAGATAAGATAAGATAATCTTTATTTGTCCTTTTTACAGGAAATTTGGGGTAACAATTTCTGTCTTGATACTTTC
>JAUKPP010262397.1:0-11767 GCA_032273245.1 Phyllaplysia taylori
CCCCCCCCCCCCCCCCCCCCCCCCCCCCCGCGTTCTGCTGGGTCATAAAAATATGCCATTCATTTGTTTGTTAAATATTCCCAAACAGTTCAGTATGCCACTAAAAGTAATTTTGTTATTCAGTGACAATGTGTGCTAATACAAAGTGTGCATATCTAGCGAGCCATGAAGTGGATACTACTGTACCTGTTCATTTCTTTTGTTAAGAGTTTTTATATCTCTTCTCATCCTTTCCATTGTGTAATATGGAAAATTATGTCCCCTTTGATGTGACCAGTAATACTCCATCAGTGCAGTACACAGTGTATTAAAAATTAATAGAAACTTGTTCAGGAGTGTTGGATGCAAGCAAAGACATTGCACAAGCTAGTAGGCCTACAACCAAATTTTACAGACATCTAAACTACTCTTCACAAATGGATTTTCAAATGGAGCAATGGCAATAGGTTTGACAACCCATTTCATTTTCTTTCTGTCTTTACACACACTTCATCTAGATAACAACTGACATTTCTCAGTCACTCTAAAAAAGGCAATCCAAAATAGCTTAGATTAGAAACTAAATCATGTTCATAAAATTAAGATGGACATCCTCTGTAGAATTTGTTACGAGGTAGCAATATTTGTGTAACTTTGTTTGTTTCGTGTTTCATGGCCCCCATAGTTATTTCGGCGCTGAGTTGGAGTGACACTGCATATAGCGAGACCTCAGATATAATAAGGACATTGGGCTGATCTCAACCATCTCGTTATATCGGAGTTTCACTGTACTATGATGGACAATTTGTTTAAAGTTACACTGTAGTTGTTTATAGAGGCGCCAGCATCTTTGGCTGTTTTTAGCCAGATATGATGGAGAAACACTGCAAATTGTCGGCCTAGATGTGTGTACAATCAACTTCGCTTGTGTTGAACTTACTTGAGTTTATTTTAATTTGTTAAGTTGACAGTTTTCCTGAGTCTAAGATTCGTTTCTTCTAAAAATTTCTTAATAACAATTAAGTTTAACTTTGGACATACACGTACATAGTATTGATGCTTTTTTTCACCTTCTCTCCCCCCCCTCCCCCCCCCCCTTCCTCGACCTTATTAATAGCAACTCATCCATTGTTGGCTATACCATACTAAATGCATTTCATTGATTGTTTTGCATAAGGGCGAATACTACAAAGATTAAAGTGGAGTGTTGGCCTCTTTGCAAAACAACTAGCGATTTGTGGATTTCTGTTTTTTACAAGTTTACAATTATGGATGTGGGAAGTTGAGGGTTACTCTGGTGTCTTCTAGTTTTAGTCTTATTAAACGCTACCATTGTCCTAATTTATTCCTGGCGCATAATGATGTTACAGTGTCAAAAGTGTGGCAAAGCTTAAACAACCAAACAAACAACCAATATTATTGGTTCTGTTGAGACTCCCAGTGCTGTGATGCATGCTTTAGAAAGTTGTACACCCGTGCACTCTGAATGATCTGATTCCCTTTGATCACAGCTTTGGGCTTTGAAGTGAACATTTGGTATCCAGACAAGTTGTTTCAAATCATGGAAGTTGAAATCATCGTACTACTTCTAATCATGACAGTTCCTTATCTTAAACTTAAAAATAGGGGAGTTTAAGTCACACAAAATTCCAGTGCTGCATATCGTCACTTTGCACAATGAAGATTTTGTTATGTTTTGTCTTTATGACTATGACATACAATATGCCAGTATTTGTGTTTGAAGTTTCGAATCGTAGTTCACTATCCACATACATGTATAACACAAATTTCAGAAATCCATTTTTTATGAGATTTAAACTTAAAAAGTCTTATCTGTGATCCAAATTTAATTTTAAATAGCTGTGACCAGCGAGACTTGTCATTTCCCCCCTTTTCCCTATCTGTGGACGTAAGCTTTTCATATTGCCCTGCTTCTTTATGGTGGAATTATTCACATCTAGTGAATTGGTTGTATGCGGATGGCAAATTGCATCAATGAAAAGTTTTTGTCATGTGAGAATCACAAAACTAAAAATTTTTTCAACAACTTTTTCTTTGTTTTATTCTTTCAGTGTACACTGCCTTTGCTGCCGGGGAGTACCTAGTGATCGTCACAAACATTTTGTTCCACTACACGGCCAACATGGATTTCGGGTGGTCTTATCTCAGCCTGGTCAGGCCCAACAAGCAGGAAGATTCACCGCCCAGATCTTGGCCATATCACAGCCAGCTTTTGCCCAGATGATACTCTGAATCTCACTGATGTCTTAGTTATATAAATAAATACCTCTCTGTGTTTGATTCTGTTGCATACTCTCTGTGATGTAATTGTTCAGGTTTTGTTAGAAGCTTGTAGGCAAAAACAGTAAAATAAGAAAAGCGGTGATGCCTCTTTGATAAATTACTCCAACTGTTAGGAACTTCAGGTTCAGTTTGGTTTATTAGGCCATTGGCCAAAAAGTCTTTACATGGTATTCCAGAACAATGGGTGGGAGTACAATCAAGCTTCACAAATAAAAGGTAAAACATGAAGTATAAACATAATAATATGGATGGGTTGATTGTTGGTTTATATTTATATATTTTTTACTTTTTGGGGTTGGTTGGGGATGTAATTTGATAAGTTCTTGAAATTAGCTGGAGTGTAGGATCACCAAAGATTTGTATTATTATACAAACTTTTTGTATCTGGGTTTTAAATCCTGACCTTTGACTTTCCCATCGAATTATTTTATATCTTTTTAATCTATGTTACCAGTCATGAATGTATTATTGAATGTTGCCATTGGAACCCTAGATCACTTGCAATGGGATGCAATCAGGGATGCTGATTTTCCATAAAATTACGGAAATCCTTTTTTTTTTCGGCACCCTATGCCTTCCTTAAGTTATTTCAAGTAGTACTGTCTATTTTATTTTGTTTGAGCTGGCATCCTTGGATACCGTGTGTGCATTGTCTTGGTGAGATTGTTAGACTGCACAGACAACCAGTCTGTTTGTTACAGCTGATATCATGATCAGTGATACTTTGCCGTATGCTTATTTCACTTTTTGAAAGCACATGTTATTGTTTGTTACATTATCCATATATTTTTAATGATTATTCTAGATTATTCTCTGTTCCTAAAGCAATCATTATTCTAGATTATTCTCTGTTCCTAAAGCAATCATTATTCTAGATTATTCTCTGTTCCTAAAGCAATCATTCCACTCCCAATTTGATGAAATTTAATTTATTTTTAAAAAACGGCTAAATGGGTAGCCCTGAGCATGGCCACCATTTCCTATACAGGTTCTGCTTGCTGGTTCCATAGCTTGAAAGAGAATTTATAGCAGATCATTGTTATTATGTTAAGCTAAAAAAAAAAATCAACAGTAATGAAAACAAAAATGGGTTTATACATGTACCAGATTTGAAATGAATTCCAAAGCTCACATCTCCTTTATAATTGATTTTGTTGTCTTGTAAAACCAAAGTATTTTTAAACCAAAGGAATGTCAGAACAATCATACATCTATTTCGAAGCCAATGTGTATACGAGGCTGTGACAGAAGGTCGTGGGGCTCAGCATGACTAAGACCAATATTTTGAAATCTGTCTTTGACCTCTAAACTTTTCTCAATTAGTAGATAATATGTGTTCTTTGAATATATATTTGTGAGGCAAGATGACGAAATCTGTCACTTTTCAGAATATTGTCACAAATATCCCGATCAAATTACAGGGCTTCTTAGGCCATGCAAATTGTTGAAAAAAACTTGGTTCCAGCTTAACTTGAACCTCTATCTAGATTTGCACGAGAAAGGTCGGAAAAGAACGATATTAAAAAAATCAGGAAAAAGTTTTGTAAACAGAACGTAAGGCAAACTTTTCAGCAGTAGAATTTAGAAATTGCAAAAAGATATCCAGAACATTAGGAAAATAGCAATCGTTAACAATCAATGATTTTCACTTGCACATAAAATTGCCTGTTATCTTCATTCACAGATTGAGAGTAGAAACTTATTTTGTCAGATGGCCTCATATTTGATAATTTGATCATGATTTTAGCTGAAGGGACCATTTTAAGTTTATTAATTTTGTGCATCGTTATTATTAATCTTTTATCTGAACAAATCCGTGTGTGTTCATTTATTTATGTTGGCCTACTCACAAGTCACCTTTAACCCAAGTTCTTTCTTCTTGCAGATGCATTTTGTTTAGTTTGAATGTGTGCTTCTAACTGATGTGTAGTTTCACATGCCCTTAACAATTCTCAGTGTGAATGTCTTGGTACTGAACATTTTTTTTTTTCACTTGTTGACTTTTGTGCACATGCACTTATGCAAATGTTAAAATCCCAGATAGAATGGTTTCCATATTCGTTGTTGTTGTTGATTTAACGCCCCATGCAACACTGTCAGGTCATTTACGAGGCAGGACCTCCAAATTTTATGCCCATCTCTGATAGGATGGGTTTCTAGTTTATTTCTCTCCAGTCCAAATCAAAAGGTGATATCTGTAAAAAAAAAAAAATGTGTCTTGTAAAGTCAGCTCTAGTCACCTCCTCTTTTTCATTCTAAAACCGTCACTGTGAAAGGAGAATATGAGGGGAATAGGAGGTCACTCTTTCCACACCGTTGAGATTTTAGTCTATGCAGTATGATTGTGAAAGTTTTGTGTAGGCCATACACAGGGTAAAGCCGAGGGAATGTAAAAAAAAAAATCAAATTCGCAGTGAGCTTCTGGTATCAATTCCTGTCTCTGTATGCACGAAACTCTACACTACACCAGAGCATAGAAATTCAATATGTGCAAGATTCCTTTAGATAGTGAGTGTCTAACATCAAGTCTTGTGTCTGTATGCATGAAACTGTACACACCACCCGGGTGCAGAAATGCTACATTCAAGACCAGTATAAATGCAATGACTTTAAAAATTGATTCCTTTGGATAGTGAGCTTCTAGCATCAAGGGCTGTGGCTGCATGCATGAAACTACACAACACCCAGGTGTAGAAATGCTACATTCAAGACCAGCGTAAACATGCAATGACTTCAAACAATAATTCCTTTGGAAAGTGAGTTTCTAACATCAAGTCCTATGGATGTATGCATGAAACTCTACACACCACCAGGGTATAGAAATTCAATATGCAATGACTTTAAAACAATGATTCCTTTGGATAGTGAGTTTCTAACATCAAGTCCTATAGCTGTATGCATAAATCTCTACACAACACTGGGGTACAGAAATGCTACATTCAAGACCAGTGTAAATGCAATGACTTTAAACGATGATTCCTTCAGAGAGCGAGCTCCTAGCATCAAGTCTTGTGGCTGTATGCATGAAACTACACACCACCCGGGTGCAGAAATGCTATGTTCAAAACCAGTGTAAATGCGATACACGATACTCTTAAATATTTCCAGTGCTTTAACATTCCCCGCTTACTTGCAAATAAAACCAAAGCTAGCATGAGTACGACCCATAATTGAATTTAGCATTTCTACACCCTGTTTTATTAACACAAGGTGTAAGTTTCATGCATACAGTCACTGGTGCATCATGTAATATATCATCTATGCAATTTGATTTCTCACGTAGATATTTCCTCTGAAAACATCCATTTTTTATTTTTATGGAGGACTATGTGTAAAGGTCATATTGGAAATTTCTAATGACATTGTAGTGTGTGTCGGGGTGAGATTCTTAGGACCTCCTGTTGAGCGTTGATTTCAATTGTACATGCACATCGGAAAATATGCCAAGCTTCACTCTAACCAAGAGCTGTGTTAACTTTCCATTCACAGTATTTACATTTTCAGGAACATTTTTGTTGGTCTGAAAGATTTAAAGAGGAAGAGGTATTTGGCTCAGCGAGGAACTACAATAAGGCCTGGGTTTTTTATTTCCATTATACAACTGTTTCCCACTGTTTTAGACACAATTGAAGTAAACATCATGTGTAGAAGGCGGCCTGCTCTAATCTTGCTTGTTGGGAACAACCTTGGCTGAGTTGGATTCTGTATGCCCACAGGTAAAATGAAGCTAGCTGTCAAAATTTATGTGTACATGTATTATAATTGTATTTTATAACAACGACTGAATTTTGCTAATTGTTTACCAACTCACCGAGTGAAACTTCTATCTGGTAATAAAGTGAAGAATCTTTAACCATCCTACTCCTATGAATGTTTTGTTATACTTTTACACACTATCACCACTATTTTTGGTTTGGTTTGTTACCAGTTTTACGTCCCCTGCAACATTGTAAGTGTAAGGTCATTTATTAAGAGACAGGCTACTTCGACCCGGGCTGAGAGGGAAAAAGTCCCAGCTGAAACCAGATCAAACTGCCGTCTTTTGCATGACAGGCAAAGAGCCTAACGATTACACCACAGCACCAGTGGCCGTATGCATCAAGCTAGGCGTACGACCTTATGACTGCGTAGAACGCTGCACCTAGATGTAAAAGTAAAAGTAAATTTCGGATGCATAAAACACCAAGTCTACACCGTGCATAAATTCCCTTACACTCAGTGTAAGCCCACAAATTTACGCCAGCGGGTGAGTTCTACCAACGAAACTTACACCATGCCAAGCTGCCAACTTTAATGCTTGCCAAATCCGTCAAAAATACACCTAGGTGTAGTAGCTAGGATCTACTAAATCTACAGTGTTTGATACATGCGGCCACAGGTCACTACTATCAGTAATCATAAACTTAAAACTAGTAAATCATGAACTTAAAATGTTCAAATGATTGATTGGTATAAGATTTTCTCCTTCTCCTTCTTTCTACATGTTACATGTACTATTGCTATTGTCCTAATCTACTTTCTGGCACTGAAATGAGCTTACATTGTTAATAGCACTGTGCAACCTTTACACAAGTACATTGTAACATGTTGCACCGAGATTGTTTTAATGGCCCATCAGCTTTCAAGCTTCAATATATAATAATACAATCATGGTTCAGTTACAAATTTGGACCTCTTTTACTTGATTTCTCTGAAGCTCTTTTCTACTCCTCTTCTTATAAAAATACCTGGGATGAAGATTGAACTTTGCAGCGCGACCTCAGGATTTAAACCCAATTACAATACCAAAACGAAAAGTGCCTGCAATCCATGTAGCCTACAAATGTGCAGGTCAAAACATGTGGGAAAAAGTTGGTACTGTACTCATTAGAATATTCCTTGAAAATAGTGGATTAGGTTCAGTTGTTGGTTTTACACCCTTTGTAACACTATAAGGTCATGTTACTAAAATTAGAGGCATGCCACTTTAACCCTGCTTGCCAAGGCCAACCTGGGCTGAGAGGGACACAACTTTCTAGCACAGAAAGACAGAGATGCTCGTCTAATGTGGAGATTGAACTCCCGTCCTCTGCGTGAGAGGTGTAGAGCCTAACGATTTCACCTCAGACATACTTACGTTTGTTCACAAATGTTATAAGGGGTTCCTGACTGAAGCCAACAGCGTAGTTACAATACAAAAGACCTAAAATCTTCGGTTAAGTAACCCTCCTCTCAATGGCCTTACAGGGTTACAAAAGGCATAAAGCAGAACGAACCTAAATAAAATCTGGCGTCGAAAGGTTGTGGGTTTGAATCCCAACTAGGGCCCGACGCTGTGTCCTTGGGAAGGCATTTTACACGAATTTTCCTCACTTCTTCCAGGTGTAAATGGGTACCCGGCTTTAGACAGCGAACGATCTTGTCAATATTGTTAGTGTTTGAGCGCATGTAAAATAGCAGCTCGCACTGTTTGCTTCCCAGGAAGTTGAGAGGGTTTCTGAATGACTTGGTCTGCTGGGGTAATAATGGTTGTAAAGCACATTTAGCCTGCTTTAAAGCAGGGATATGCGCTATATAAATGCAATCCAATATCATCATTATTATTATTAAAGAAACACTGCACCCCAGCAGTGTTACCAATCGTTCCAGCACTGAATTCAAACCTTTATCTTTTCTACATAGCCTACTGTGCTATTAACATGTTGGTGGTTGACCATCACTTTGGTGTAGTCTGCTCCTACTTCTTCCAGTGCAATCAGAAAAATAGAAAAAATTCTAATCTTTGAATTGGTTTGGTTACCAGTGTAACCTCTCTTGCTTCACTGTAGTAAGGTAATTTAATTAAGAGACAGGCTACTTCGACCCTGCCTGTCAGGGCTAACCCGGTAAGAAGGACGAATTCCAGCAGAAAGATACAGATCGTCCACACATGGGATCAAACTCAGGTCTTCTGCATGACGAAGAGCCTAACCATTACACTACTGATGCCAGTGAACTGTAAGCTTTGACATCACAGCCAAAAATGTGTGCCCTTATACAGGAATGTAGAAGAAATCTCCTGACTTTTCATTATGAAAATCCCCAGGACTGTCACATGTCCTACTCCATCTGGTCAACTTCAGGACACTAATATGACCATATAGTGTCAATTTTGTTTACAATCTGGAAAAAAAACTAATACTTATACACTACATACGCCCCTGCCTTCAAGTTAAACAGAAAAAGTATGACACACTGAAAAATTGCAAGCCATAGATCAAGTCAGTTGTTTTAGAATAATAAACTTTATTTTTATAAACAGTTGCCATCGAAAACGGCACAAAATGTAAACAAATTTGTGGAAATTGCTGTGATAAAAAAATCTGCAAAATGCAGATCAAGCTACATTAACAAAATATATAAAGAAAATTGGATATCAATATGGTTTTTGAATTAACAAAACGGCAAGGAAAGGCTTACAGAATGTAAGACAAAAAAAGCATACACTTGGGTTTCCTTTTTCAAACAAGCATACTTGATCATTCACTTGTAGTTTGTGTATAATCTTGCAAGCTCGCCAATCACAATAGAAAAGGGCCCGTGCCTATTTTCCAAGATCGTGCAATAATTTATCAAGTTTGCCACAAGGGGCGGAATCTTTCTTGATACGACCCAGGTTTCATTACATCAATGCTCTTGATATCTGAATTCCACAGCATTGCCCTTATTAAAAAGAATTTTTCCACTATAAATCAATGTATAAAAGCTTAGATTTAAATATATGACATGAAGGTTGGTATCACAATTAACGCTGCTAGAGATGGTATAAAAGCAGATAACAAACCATACTTGCAAGGAAAGGAATACCAAGACTACACTTTTTTTTCTTCTGACAATGCAGTATAAAAATTAGAAGGTCAGGTAAGATAAGATCAACGAAATCAATACAAAGTGAACACATTTGAATTTACATCAATTATTAACAGTAACAAAGTGAACACATTTGAATTTACATCAATTATTAACAGTAACAAAGTGAACACATTTGAATTTACATCCATTATTAACAGTAACAAAGTGAACACATTTGAATTTACATCAATTATTAACAGTAACAAAGTGAACGATAATGTGCAAACTGGATACTGATGGCCCCTTTTGTGCCAGAATGTTATCTTAATCCAAGGAAAGACTGTACAAAGAAAAGTCAGCACTAAAATGTACTGTAATTGTCAACAAATAATTGCATATAACAGGTGTTGCTGCCATAAAAGTTGCCATTTGAAATAAATCTTTCTCAACATTCATGGGAACAATGCTTTGATAAGAAAAACATCAGCTTTGATATAATACAAAATATTATTGTCAGACAGTGTTTACGAGCAAAATCTTTTGGAATACCAACAAGTTTGATTTTCACTTTCTTTGAGTATATTTTTGGGGTAAAATTGCATCCCCACGATGTTGCAAAGATTATTGAACCAACTGACTGACAAAATTGTCGACAAGGGTTCATATAGAACTTTTTGTGTTATTATTACTAGCAGTATTCTGAGTATTAGTGTAGTTTTCCTTACTAAGCTCCTATTGTTTCTTCGGCACCAAAACGGATTTGTAGTTTTGTATCATTGCGTTTGGCATACAAACGAATGTCCCTGAAGTACAGGAATTCAAACCCCAGAACAAATCCTCCAAGACTGCCCAACCTTCAGAACCTTAAGATGCCAGTTCTGGCCCGAGGGAGCTCTTTTAAAGACCAGGAGCAGACAGCAGCCTACCGGTACATCAGGGCGACTGAGCTAAATGTCTTAGCGCATGAGCAATTTTATATTAGAACGCTGAAGAAGAAGAATAGTCGTTGTGGCGCAATATCTTAAAATCTGTGTACATTCCCCTTAAGTAAGTATTTAATTACATTAGATATCCAGTACATCACACTTTGACTAATTGCTTTGGTTTGGTTTGTAACCAGTGTTATGTACCCTGCAACACTGTAAGGTCATTTAAAAGATGGGCTACTTCGACTCTGCCTGCCAGGGCCAACCCGGTCTGAGAGGGGAAAAATCCCAGCAGAAAAAAAATCCAGATCATCCGCACTCGAGATCGGCATGACAGGTGAAGAGCCTAACCATTACACCACAGCATCAGTACTGATTGCTTGTGAATCATTTACTCATGGCCACTTATGAAACTCTGGCGGATTAGAAAAGACATTTTCAATACTTAGAGAAAATAACTTTCATCTACTCTCTTAAAAAAATAAACCAAGTATCTACTATACATCAACTGATAAAATGTCATTAAAATTTTACAAGTCTGACATATCAACTCATCACAAATCTTATTGTTTACCTGGCAGCCATCGATATGAAAAGCAGCTGAAATTTTTTATTTTTTATTTTTTTAAATCAAGTCACTATAATCAGGCCAAAAACTATTTCACGCATATAATCATGCTTCAAATAGAACAGCCGTTAGAAGATACAGATTCATATATCTATTTATAGAGGCACCAGCTTCTTTCACTGTTTTAGCCAACGGAACAGCTGAACAAGGAGGGAACATATTGGCATAACTGTTTTTCATAACGATCAAATAATGCTTTTCTGCACAGATTTTCTCTTGGACCTGCGAGACTCATCATCCTGTCGCACAATACAATGGGCTAAATATGTTACATAGGTCAGTAAAATTATAGACAGAGCAAATGTTCATAGCAGAAAAATTCTATCTGAACAACTCCAACATAAAAGTAAGATCACATTCATATTTCAATTGGAACTTGTAGGCACATTTGGAATATCTGTTTTCATAACAATGCAACAGTCGGAGATTCATTTCTATACAGCAGTCTCCGCCTAAATGAACAATGCTTGTGAGGACTTGCGTGCACATACATGAACCAGATCAATAATGTTGTTACAAATAGAAAATTAAAACATCTTACGACGAAAACATAAGTTTGTATGGAGTGTACCTGTGCAAGCTGACAATTTAGACTGAAACTACTGCATCATGATAATTGTTTGTTTGTTTGCTTGGGGTTTTACGGCTCCATCGACACTATAAGGCCATTTCGGCGCCGAGAAACACTTTTGGTCTTTGTCCACTTTGTCCTTTTTTAAAAAAATGATAATAATAAAAATAAACCTGTCATAATAATTATGACAAAGGTGTGTGTTTTAATGAAGCACGTCTTTGTATGGTGTGCCTTGTCAGTGTGAAATGATTCACCAGATTACATCACGTTGATAAAAAAGATTATTGACAAGTCCACAACAAAAGCTGCCCTCATCAGTTTCTAAAATGTATTCAAAACTGCACCATGGTGGGAATTTATTCATGCTTGTTTACATTTCCAATGTCCCCACATTGACTTGAGCACATATATTTCAATACAGTCAAACCTGTCTAAGACAACCACCCAATGTAGAGAAAAAAGTGGTCGCTTTAAGATAAGATAAGATAAGATATACTTTATTAATCCACAAGGGAAATTTTGGTTGGATTCACCAGTACAACATTT
>JAUKPP010262429.1:0-11766 GCA_032273245.1 Phyllaplysia taylori
AATTACGGATTGCTCGAATTATGGATGTGTCGAACACATTTGTCAATCCCCAACGTGTTCGAGCTATCCGTGCTCGATTGTATTGAAAGGAGAAACTGCCTGTGACAACAGCACATTTGGAGCATGGCAGCGGATAACAATAACCAATTGCGGTTCACCATTAACATTTGCCACATTTTCTTAAATATCCATACTTCGATTACATACGTATATTATTATTATATGATCAATATTCGCATTTGGAGGCTTCGTTTTCCCTAACAAAATGCAGGCTCTCTGCTAGTAAGACCTTCATTTTCATTACAACTTGCATACCAAATGGGATCACATCAGAGTTCGGGAGTCACAATTTCAAAACTGGTCATGACCATAGAGTTCTCCATTGCCTTAAACTTAAAAGAAGCTGTTCATCGTGTACATTCAAGATCACAAAAAAGATTACCATTATGGACAGGTGGTCCCTGTGAAGGAGGTCTGAGCTGGAGTCACTTACCACATGTGACATAAATCATGATATAATGTAATTCTAATGACATTTTTATATCCCCACCCCTACTAAAACACACACCCCCCAAAAAAAAACCAACCCCTTACTATGGGCTCATGGAGAAAAAAATCTATTGCTTCCTCAGCATTTTTTATTCGATGCTAGATTCTCTTACCAATGAAGCATGAGTTTAGGTGAGGCCTGTCACTGAAGGAGCACCTTTTGATTTTGAGAATCTAAGAACACTTAGTTCCTAAATACATTTACCCGGTAATGGCATTCAATTGGTTTCACTATAACTGTATCATTTGTAAAAGTTTGCAAGTCAGTTTGTGAATGTTACAGCACAAGTCTTTTATTTTTCATCCAAAGGAAATTCCTCTTTGTAAAAGATACACAATAATGGAGTCAGAACATATTTGGATGCTCACATTCACTGATGCATGGATTTAAACATTGTACAGAAGTTACAATTTTACAATTACTGGTATTTAAAGTACAATAAAATAGGCCTACATAAAATACTGTTCATAATACCGTACCGCATACATCACACAAACTGATAGGGCCTACTGACAGGAAAAATATATCTGAACCACATTTACATCCATGCAAACATTCCACACACACTGACACTCATTGACAGATTCAGCATAAGATTATCACTTGAAATTTCTTTTAAGACCAATCACAAAATCAAACAAGTCTGTATTATGAAACTCTCCCTGTTTGTCTAACAAGTAGAAAAAACTTTTGTCTTTGATCTTGAGGGGTATATGGTTGCCTCGTCCTGTCCTTGATTCCATACAGTTGACATGCTCCACTGGTGTCCTGAAGGTGTGGGTTTTCCCCATCCAGCTGAAAGTGGTGATCCTCACATCGTCTCCTCCTTTCAACAGCCACAGTTTTTTAATAGCACGACGAGGGTAAGTAACCGTAATGAAGAGGACTGAGAAACCTGAAGAGGAGGGAAAGGAGGGGCACTGATAATATTTTCATACCGTACTTCAGTCGGACACAATGAGCACAAATGACGAGACCTCAGTTATAATGAGAGAATTTATAATCTCCAGGTTTTTTTCCCTCTTTGTCTTTGTTAAGATGAGATTTAAGTCCTGCAGGCTCGATTATATGAGATAACAAGGTCGAAACTGAAATATTCGAATTGTACTAAGACACCACATCCAATACGAGCACTCCACTGAACAAACACAAGCTGTAGGCATGGTCTCGCTGTAGCAGGTGCCGCTATAGTCATGTTCTACTGTATTGATAACTAACTACACGTACAAAAATACTGTTACTGAGAAAAGAGTGCCTCTAAAGGTAAATAGCTTTTATTATAATCAGGTGTGAAACTATTACATCACTGAATGACTGCAATTTCATTAATCACAAATGTCTCTCAACAAGCAATGTGTGGTACAAGGTCTGTAACCTATTGAGTGGCAGAGCTTGTAACGCAATGCAATATCCTCCAATCCGCCACCTTACCTCATGCACACATGGTGCTGATGAACTGGGCCTATCCAGTGACCATGATGACACATGTATGTTATACAAATATGACTAGTCTGTAGTGCTGTTTGTGAATAGTCACTTGTCTCTCTTCAGACTGGTAGCCCCCAGGCACTTTATTATACTACAGTAAGCAGATGAGCTGGAGAAAACACTTATCAATATCTAGCCTACTCCAATCATTGACATAATATCTAGGTTGCCCAGTTTTCGCCCACCTAAGATTAAGAATGCGTAGGAATGCACAGTTTAACACAAGATTCCCAATAGGTGAGTGGTTTGGCACTGGGCGAAAATTGCAGCAAAAGAGATATCTACTTACCAACAATTAAGCAGAGGGCGCTGAATGAATTTTTATACTGGCCCTGCTTGTATAGAATTTGCTTCCACCATGGCATGCCACTGGTATCTTGGACTTCTGAAGGTACAGTTTTTAGTTGTTGGACAGCAAAAACAGACATGTACCCCCATAATGCCATTTGAAAAAGACCAAAATATGACAGGATGCGGTAAAAGTTGTCATTTTCAAAAGAATAAACTAAAGCATCTGCATTCAATTGTCTGTTCCCATCCAAATGACTTCTCTTCGAATGAGATCCTGCTCGAATTCTTTGGCTGAAACTTGGTTTTGTCCTAAGACAAATGCTGCTGGCTTTGTTTAATGGAGACAAGGAAGCAACACTTGATGATCCGAGTCTAAAAAGTGGGTGAGCAAATGTGCAAGCTGAAAATGTTCTCGATACTCCCATGCCTGGCGCAAATCCGTCTTTAACACCAACATTACCACAACTTTTGTGGGTGATTTTTATCCTGCCACTGTGGCGAGTGGCGGTGCCAGACAAATGTGAATGTGATGTAAAATTTCTCAACAACAAAGTATCACTTCTCTTGCAAAGCATCGCCATCGTCATTTGTTGACAAGATATTATTCGTGAAATTTGTAGAACCACCGACATAATTTACTGGTGCTGATGATACCACGATGATACTGGTTACTGAAAGTCCACACAATTTATGACACTGACTGCGATTAAAACATTGTATAAGTTCAAATGTCAAATGGTGTAAGTGTAAGTCTTGTTTATAACCTTCACAACCAGTCAGCCACAATCCCAACTTTCGGTTTCGACTTCAGAACTTCAGAGTTGACTTCTTGTCCGTGCTGTGCTACTGTGCTAGGTTTCTTTTTAGGAGAGCGTCAATTTCCCCTTCGCTTCGTTCACAAAATAGCTCTACTTTGAAGTTTTTATAGTTGACAATAATTAAATTTATTTTTTTCCTAGGTCAGAAAGGGTGCAGACGACAAATTAACTTAATTAACTTAATTTGCACTTCTCTCTCTTTTTATAATGCTTTTTCTGTCGACGTCATGGTGCTTTCAATATGGCCTAACTCATTTAGTTTCTGCACTTCTGAGATAGGCATGTAAATTAATGTAATGAGGGAAAACTGATTTGGCCCGACTCTATGTTACAACTAAAAACATTATGGAAATATTAAAATTTAGTAGAACGGCCCGGCACATTTGAACAAATGTAATGCCAAATGTGTGGGGAATTACGCAATCGACTTATCCTATAATGGTCTAGCCTATACCGGACCAGAGATTAGCCTACATAGGCCTATAAGCTTTTTGGTCAGACTTAGGCCATTTCGGAAGCACCATAACGATAAGTAGCCAAGACAAGACTTTACTCTAATGGTCATTGAACTACAGTGGGGGTCGCTTAAGGTGACATACCGGTTAACGTGACCATTTTTCAAAGTCCCGGGCATCTCCCCTCTATTTCTTTGTATTGAAACCTTGCTTAAGGCGACTTGGAACCTCGGATAAGATTACCAAATTTTTATATCTTCCCTCTGCCACAATACTGCCTTTGTCTGCTTTACCCCAGGGCTCCCTGACCACACCTCTTGACCATTTCAAACATCCCAAGAGTCGGAAAATCGTAATCCGAGCCTCCTGCTCAAGCCTCTGCTATTCAGACACGCCACTAGTCAGTTTACTATCATTATCAAAAGAGGTCAATTCTACAGCACAGTAACACTTTCTCCCCTTAGACTAGAGTAGGGGACGGAAGATGTTACATTCATTATTTCCAATATTTCGGATAAGGTGACACTCGCTTCAGGAGACCAAATTTTTGTGTCTCCTGCGATGTCACCTTAAGCGGGCTCCGCTGTATATGCAAAATACCATTTACTTTTATCTCTTACCGTTTTAAAGATATTTCAGTTGAGAATCAATCGATCAATAAAATGTTTTTAAGAACAATAATTCAAAACACCACGTAGCACCCCCCCCCCCCCTCCCCCACCCCATACACACACTTCTTGCCTGGGTCATACTCCTAAAAGATATGAGGTCAAGATTTTTTTTAAAGTATTGCTTGTTTCAGCATTTGTTAAAGGTTTGGTCTGTTTTACGTCTCTTGTAACACTGTAAGGTCAAAGCCGGTTTAGAAATTAGAGGCAGGTTACTTCAACCCTGCTTGTGAAAACTAGCAGGTCCAATTTGGGCTAAGAGAGACACAACATCCCAGTCAGCAGAGAGACAGAAACATTCCAACGCAAGGACCAAACTCCCGTCCTCTGCTTGGTGGATGAAGAGTATAACCACTGCATCATAGAGACTTGCCATTAATGAAAGTAAAATGTACACACACAATTATGGAAAGAGATTTTGTACATGAGAGCATGTATCTAAATTTCTAAAAGTGGTTTGGGTTTGAGTTATACGACCATCATGAAACTGTAAGGTCATGAAAAAAGACGGGCTACTTAAACCATGCCTGTCAGGGCCAACCCGGGCTGAGGGGGATGGATCCCATCAGATGAGATGTAAAGATGCTCGCCCCTAAATATAAATCAAACTGGTGTCTTCGGCAAAGAGCGTTACGATATATACTATACACTAGTACACCACAGTCGCTGAGGAGGGAGCTTAAGGAATAAATAAAAGTTATCCCGGAGGAAAACTACTTTTTGGTCTCCAGCTGGGCCAATTATAGGCCTGCCACTTCCAGTGAATTGCTTCCCACATAGTGTTGCAGACTTTACACAATTTATAATGTGGCCATAATTTTTATGTGGATCGGATATGTTTTCACCACCACTAATTACAATGTAAGGCCTATTTTGTGGCCAACTACATGCATTTGCTACAACGTGTAGCTTTTCTGTTGGAGAGCCACTTTTATTATCGTCTCTGCAATTTAGAACACCTATTTTAGACTTCCACAAATGATGCCCCCCACCAAGACATAAAATTAATAAACATCATGGACTTTGTATAATTTAAAAAGACAATCTTTATTCTTTTTATGCGTAAACAAGGTATATAACAATAATCTGGTCAAGGGAACATCAATGTAGATTGTGATGACTTTCATTGATACAGAAAAAGCCAGCACAACAAACTTCCAAGGAAACGTGACAAATTTACACACACACACACTTGGGTACAACAACGGACCAGGAATCAAAATAAGAAATTACCTGATGGGACAAACAGCCCAACTTCCAAAAACTTGACAGTTACAAAGAAATCTGCAAACAATCCTTACTACATAAGGCATTCTATTTTAATGTACAGCACGAGGTCCAATTATTTCTACTTTCTAGAATAAATTGACTAAATGGCCTTTATATCAAACATTAAAGAAGGAAAAAGATGCTGTTCTCCCATTGGTTCTTCAAGGCACATACAAAGTAATTGAATGAAAAAAATCTTAATATCAGTGACATTATCGATATTCTTTTGTAAGCTTTAGAAGGTCGCACTTGAGGCAACTGCTGTTTTGTAAAACTTCTAAGAGCTAAGGAATTCAAGGAAGGAAAATGTTGGGTGGAGTCCTTCACCTTGTTCAGGAAGTCTGCATCACAAGAAATTGTTGCTTTGGCTGTACAGATACAAAAATAACATCCACACACATTCTTCAACTTCAACTTGCATAATAATATAAATACAAAGCTCAACCATTATCACCATTTACAGCAAGAGTGTCTCAACACAAAGATACGTCACTTTTCCAATAAATCTCTCCCAATTCAAATCTTTCACACTCTACAACTTTACAGACACATTTACTATACAACTTTAATAAAAACACACTGGCATGTACTCATTCAACTACACACAAACAGATACTTCTGCACAAAGTAAAAAAAAAAGTTATGTTTAAATTTTTTTAAATAAATAGCATGAAGATTCTGTACACAATGATTTGATGAAATGTGGGCGGATGGTTATGACTGATGGAATAAATAAGGCATCAAAAATGAACTGATTGCAGGGGAGCTTTCACAAGCCTAGAGGAGGAATTGAGACTCGTTATGCTTATATATTCTTCGTGCCTTTCACGTACAACGAGCAAAAACAAACACTTCATACACAAATTATGAGAAAATGGAAGAAAGGGCAGTAGCAGCAACATGCCCCCCGTTAAAATGCTTTATCAAAAGAAGCTATACACTTCGATGAGTTCACGAGTTGCTGTTCTGTGTGAATGATGTGGAGATATAAAGAACTTATGATTTTGTTGTGTTGCTTACACTGAGGACAAAATTTCCTTCACATGTAAAGGAACTTTAGAATGTTGCAAAATAGTTTCCGAGTCGTCTCTGCCTCTACTTTCAGTTCTGTGATGCCCTCACGTTCACAGGATTTCATCACATTTTGGCTCACAGTGCAGAAAAAAAATATATAACCGTTGCAATGCAAATGAGTTGGGAGAGGTTTACTTACATTGAATCACATACAGTTTATAATTGAGTTACAAGATTTAACTTTGTGAAACTATCTAGGTATCTTAGGGAACTCCTAGTACAGCCAACACTTTTCTGTAACTGCAAACAAAGACAACATCAATAACTGGATTCAGAACTGATAGTTTTCAGTTGACTAAAATACAAACTCGGCAATCTATTCCCCCATTTACTCGCATAAACCTGCTCACTTTAAATTTTTTAAACCTTTCTCTCTTGTTATAAAACTATTCAAAATGGTACCTCCAAAAACTGAGAAAAATCAGAAGAATATTCATTACTTGTGCCATATTAAACTTGTTTTTGACAGCTGGAGTTTCCTAAAAGCACAACAGGAGAATTTTTTTTTTACAAAATACTGCTTTCTTCTTTCAATTTACCAACTTCCAACTACTTTTGCGTCAGTATATCCTTTTCTTTGATAGCCAAGAAACAGATAAAAGTAACATTAGCATTAACTAATCAATACACAGAATAGGCCTGATTCTTTTTAATGCAAGATGCACTGGAAGGGGGTGGAATAAAGAACCATTAGACAAAGGATTTATATTTAGATAAAATCACAGATTCTTCAGACTTCAATGGAAACTGTATAATCACATGTCTGCAATTCAAACACAAGAAAATTCCTCCACCATGGAAACAACAACAATAAGTAAGAAGACATTGAGAAAATAATGAAAATAATAATAATAATAATAATAACAATCTCCTCTCCATTCCATTCCCTTGCTTCACATAAAAAGATATAATTAGGCAAGAATAACTGAGAACAGGTCAGAAGAATGAAAAACAGGAGAGGGACTTTAGGGTGGAAGCAAGACCAAAATAGACCAAAATCAAAATAAAAGTGAAGGAGGTCTTGAGAAACTCTTCTCAACCTTCAGAGTAACATCTAACAAATTCAGATTATGTAAGGAGGAAGAGACAAAACACAATAATTATCCTTGAAAAACCCAAACAAAATTGGGACATTTTTGTTTGTTTACCCAACGAAATTTACACAACATTCATGGAAGCAACACATCTTCAATGTGGGGAAAAAAAAAAAAAAATCATGATCTCGCAATGAAGGAACAAAGCTCAGCAATTGGTAGGCTCTGAGAATGACTATGGAAACCAGAACAACAATGGTGATGTAGACATGGAATTCGCCTTGAAAATGCCGTTGTAAGACATATATGAGTGGGTGGGCGGGATTGGGGGTGAACAGCAGTTACAGTGTTACATAAATGACTCATGATAAAAAGTAACTTACACATTTTTTATGCTTTTATTAAAATTCCTGCACTAACAAAGACAACTGATTCAATTATGATTCTGTATAAACCCTATTCAACACTAGATTACGCATTCCATATATAAGACAAAAAAACAAAAAAAACACCAGGAGAATTATGTTGAATTTGGGTGGTGCTACAAAAAGCACAAATCCTCTTTAGAATGAATCAGAATTTAAGGATCTAAAGACACCCAAACAACCCACAAACAATTGATGAAGAAAATCAACTACAATCTCAAGTACAGACCAGTGCGGTCGTTGTCTTGCTTCAAAAGGTGAATTTTCTTATTCAAGTTCCTTATTTATAGAGGCACCAGCTTCTTTTGCTGTTTTAGAAACAAAGCTTTCTTTACCCTAGAATTACTTAAAATTCATCTCCACTGCCCCGAAAAGCCCAACCTGTGACGTTTACCCTTCTCAGCAAACTGTATATATGTCACTGATTAAACTTCCCAGTAAAAAGAGCAAAGCAAGTTTGGGGCGACCACGAAAAAGATAAAATTTATCATGAGTTAAATATGTCCGCTGTGTGTCTGCTAAATGCTAAAAGCAATGTAGCAACCAATGCATATATTATGTCAATGATGTTGATTGACAATGGCGTGAGATGAGGTAATCTTCAGGGGAGTGGCTGGACCCCTTGCTGCTGTGAGGAACAGTGTATGGTGTATCATACACCTCATGATGGTAGTGTTGTGGAAGGTATTGAAATGGTATGATGCTGATCACGTGTAATACTATGCACCGTAACTTTCACACATGTTCGCAAATGCCGTGATATCAGACACTTGCACTCACATCCAGCAGACAGTGCAATCGTCACTAATGAACATTCTTCAGCTCTCAGTAATTACACACTAGAAGAGATGCCATTACTTTGCTAGTAAGGTCACAACTGAGGAAATGCATAATCTCCTGATAAGATTGTGTTTCACAACCCATGACGTTTGTGCTGTGGTGCAACAAACTTTCAGTGCCTGATAAGTAAGCCCTGAATAAAAACAAACTAATTGTTGTTTCTTGGGCAGCAAAACACGGACAAGTGCTTCGAGAAACAATTTAAGATAATTGTTGCTGGACTTCAGTATCAGTAGCAGTTAATCCAAGGGGGCAGATTATCCGTCGGGATGAGGAACTTGCCCTCATAACGGCGTCCTACTGTTACAGGTCTGGAAACTGGCTGCCAACAATCATGCTTGTTTATCCGCCTTGATCCAGTGATTTGTTCGACTGAAATCTTGTTTCATGATGCACCTATCCATAAATTGTCTTGCAGAAAGCCTATTATTTTGCGTCTGTGGGTTTTATCCATGCCACCAGGGTACCTGAACTTTCCTACATCTTTGCCATTGCATCGCTGAAGATAGTCCTGATGATGAAACAAGATAGCACATAAATGAAATTGACAGGAGAATTTATAACTGTGAGGCACATGATGATACAAGTTAGTGAAAAACTAAAAATAATGAAAATTACAGGTGAGCTAAAATTTTCCAAGCCTACTAATCAGGGGCATCAAACATTATAATATCAGATTAATTCACATTGAATAGTGCATTCAAACTAGATCCACATTAAACATGTGGTTGTAAAATGTGTGAACATGAAACTGGTCAATTTATAAACAGCAGAGGAGGAAAAAAAAAGGCAATTACTTCTTAGATTTTGGTCGTAAATATACATAAAAATAAAGGGATTTTCTACCCCCACAAACTGCTGAAAAGAAATAAAAATTTGAATGAGGAGTGTTGGAAAAGTACAATGATGTGAAAATTGAGATCAGGTAAACCCCTCATATGAAAAAAATCATCAAAACTTTGTAGCAATACACACATTTTTTGGGGGGTGGGGCGGGACACAACAACACACTTTTTGCTAAAAACTTCCTGGAAATAAACAAAGCTATACAGTAGTGTGGTATGGAAGACCACTCTACTCAATGAAGATGCCCTTAAAAATCTGACACAAGAGAAACTAGAAATTATATAATGTATGACATTCAACTAGTCAAAAGAGGTCGCACGTTGATTTTTACCAGTCCAATTACGTTAATGGTATTACCCGAAATCCTATTTGTTGCTAGCTCAACTAAGAACAGAGATTCAATTCATACACCCCCAAGAGATACCAGTGAAAGTGAGCAAAATATTTTCCACTTGCGACTTCAAACTCATTGGGACAGATTGCAAGACAAATTTCTTGTTAGCAAGTTTTCTATGAACATGCACATCTCCAGAGTCACTTACTTTTATTATACATGTCTTGATTGTGATGTAGTTTGCAGGTGACATGCCCATTGAATTGCATAGCTGAAAAAAGAATAAATGCTTTCATTTATCAGCCATACAGTAGCATCTGAAGCCTCGTACTTACACCCTTGACTCCAAATTGTGAGTTTGCGAGTTGA
Source organism: Phyllaplysia taylori (assembly GCA_032273245.1). NCBI lineage: Eukaryota > Metazoa > Mollusca > Gastropoda > Aplysiida > Aplysiidae > Phyllaplysia > Phyllaplysia taylori. The sequence continues at coordinate 10,462 of JAUKPP010262429.1, forward strand.
ATCCCAACTTGGGTACTATCTTGGGAAAGGCATTTTCAACAAATTTTCCTCACTCCACCAGAGTGTAAATAGGTACTCGGCTATAAACTGCACATCATTCTCTGGCCATGCAAGTTTTTCCTGGGAAACTTAAGATTATGTTGATAGAAAAGCTTTTTTAAAAAGAGTTAGCGGAAAAGGCCTTTTTAGGCTATGGGGTCTAAACAGCGCACTGGTATACCAAAGGAGGATGGATAGGAACCATCGTATGACAATAAAAAAGATATTAAACTGTATTTCGAACAGGAACAATGTCTTCCAAGCTCTGACTTCATGTCTTATGAAAAAGAAATTGATGTTTAATTGTATGGAATTCAAGAGCCATGGATGTTATTGGGAGTATCAAATTAATGAAGTTTCCTTTTCTCTATTTCTTTAACAGTGCGAGCACAATGCAATTTCCAAATCCACTTTTTGTTATCTTTGATATCATAGCAATTCACATTACCAATTTCTTTCAAGTTCTGATTGAGCTTTCGAGTAATGCAAGGTTAGCGTCATTTCTGCGCGCCAAAATTCAGGACTGTTCCCTTAAACTGATGCTGTCGCCAACTACGTCCATAAAATCAGTTGATTTTGATACCAGAAAAAAGACTAAAATGAATGAGGATTAATTGTTTGAAAACAGATTGTCTCAATCTTTTACTGTCTTTTAGTTATTTTAGTTTAGAATCTATCAATATTAAAAAACCCAGATATGATACTGACATGTTACCGTCATTGTGTTTCTTGGGCCCTGAACTGTGGTGACTGACAATGGTGTGTGAGTGCATGTATGATTTATATGAATTGTGTCGACTTGTTAAGTAGTATTACATGCGTCAGTGATGATTATGAGAAATTATAAAAAAGGAGGAAATTTTTCGCGGTCGTCGGACATGTTGACCGAAGCGCCATCATCCCCACCCCCTTTTAAAAAACAACAATTAACACATATCTATAATAAGTGCACAACGTTTGCAACCGCCTTTCATGAGAACCGCTAAATTCTGACCGGATAATAGAAGCGCTTCCGATATCTGCGCTTTAGTCACTAGAGTTTTAAAGTGCCCCTAAATTGACCTCACTCGCGTGGGTAATAAATTAGATCCCCTTGGGATTAGCCGCGACCAACAACCGTTTGGGTAGGGATGCCCACCTCCACGTCTGTGTAACTTTGATTCTGGTCTTTCCATATTTCTGTTAAAAACACTGACGCATGGAAAGCCTCGCGTTTCGATTCCCATCATGTTATCAACTAAAGGGGCCTCACGCAGTGCATTCGCT
>JAUKPP010262440.1:0-11764 GCA_032273245.1 Phyllaplysia taylori
ACCCCATCCCCTATATCCTAGTATCAAAACCTTATAGGGAAAAGAAAAGAGCGTAACAGATCAGGCAGAAAAGACTTAAGCTGTACGACCTCAGCCAATTTTCCACGCCAAAGTTCAGTCGGTGCTGTACCGCAGTACCCTTCTCTTCCCTTTACCCATCATGAACCTCATGCAACGAACTCTTTCACTGTGGGCTCGGGGGGATACAAAAAACTTCGTGAGGGTCACAGAGTGCAAAGATTTGTGGGCTCCTCGTACTTGACTTGCGCTGTCAAGAGAACGGAACTCTTCAATGCCAGAAAAGTTCATAGTTTTAACTTTGAGTCCTGAAGCTTTCAGCGGTCGAGTGCTAGTATAGGACTGGGTGGAGACTAGGGGTACTAAATTACTACAATGTTATAATGTGGTGTTTGTACGTTAGTGTCCCAGGGCTCCGCCCCCTCCCATATGTAAATACTGGACTTATTTTGTGTTTGGTACTCCGGAATTTTATGAAATTGGAATGCCAACGGGTTAAAACCTGATAAGCCTGGTACCATTATATTTGTATATCACCATGTTTTTGAAAACTCTGAGAGAGAGAGAGAGAGAGAGAGAGAGAGAGAGAGAGAGAGAGAGAGAGAGAGAAATGGAGCGAGAGAGAGGAGGGTATACTGGTGTCTAATACAAAAGACCCTATAAACAGCTTCAAACGGGGAGACCAGAAAACAATCTTCCGCCTGAGACCCAAACACATTCCTCTGAATCATCACCTGAACCACATCAAACTACACCACCCTGCCTCCTGCCCACTGTGTGACTACCCTCATGAAACTGTAGAACACCACCTACTCCATTGCCCAAAACCACAAGACCTACGGGAGCGCTTTCTTCCTTCACCCCCATTCATATCCAACACCCTGTACGGACCCGCCAAACAACTCAAGCTCACCTGCAGCTTCTTCAACATGGCATCAGGCAGAAGGGCAAAAGCCCAACAGCCGCTGGAACAATAACAACAACAACCGGTGTCTATGGTTTGATCGTTAGACTCTCCGCCTATCATACAGATGAATAGAGTTGGATTGGTTTTGATTTGGTTTGGCTTAACGTCCCTTGCAACACTGTAAGGTCATTTAAGAGACAGGCATCTTCGACCCTACCTGTCAGGGCCAACCCGGGCTGAGAGGAGCATTGTCCCAGTAGAAAAACGGACTCGATCAAAGAAAGTGCCCCACGCAGGCCTCGAACTCATGTCCTCTGCGTGATAGGCGAAGCGCCTAACCATTACACCACAGCGCCTAACCATTACACCACAACGCCTTGTGCCGATGGGGCTATAATTTTGTTTTAGTGAGCTGAAACACACCAAACAAACATCAACAAACTGGTGGCTTTAAAATAGCTAAATGGCACTCTCAGCCCTACACAGACAATGTTGGCCTGAATATAACAAAACGAGATAGTTTAGTTCACGGTCTGTCTTGATGTTTCTGGTCGTTATGGGATACCGGCGCTATGGTGTAATGCTCAGGCTTTTCGACTGTCATGCGGAAGACCCCGGTTCGATCCCGAGCGCAGATGATTTTGGTTTCTTCTGCTGGGAATTTATCCCTCTCAGTCCGGGTTGGTCCTGACAGGCAGGGTCGAAGTAGCCTGTATCTATGACCTTACAGTGTTGCAGGGAACGTAAAACTGGTAATCAAACCAATCAACAAAGTGCTGGCTTTAAAGGAGCTTAAGTCACACTTTTAGCCCCACATGGACAATCTTGGCCTAAATATAACACAACGAATTAGTTTAGTTCACGGTCTATCTCGATGTTTCTGGTATTATTTTGAGTTGGTTACTACCTAGAAAAGGCTAAAACAGTCAAAGAAGCTGGTGCCTCTATAATTAATAACCCTAACTCTCTCTTAACTACTACACACGAAAAAGAGACCGGGTGCGAATCCTGGATGCCTCGCTCCGGGATTCATGTGGAGTTTTCAAGGCTTCGACCTCCCTTGCTATTGAAGATGGCTGTTAAAACTGGCTATGCTAACTCAATGGTTTTCAGAGTTGCTAAGCACGCTAAACCCAATAGCAACAAGAGCCAAAACACTTGGCCAAGGTTGTAAAATTAATCATCAGCCCTCAAGATATCTCGAGGCGTCTATGGCCGGGCTGTAAAACGTCCGCCTACAAATTCGAAGGTCCAGAGTTCGAATCCTGGATGTTTGTTTCGGAGTTTTCATGGCCCCGACCATCGTCCTGTCAGAGATGAGCGTGTACTTCAGAGGTTCGGCTGAAACAGCAAAAGAAGCTGGCGCCTCTATAAATAGCAAACTTTTGACATTTATATACGCGTGTGACTAGATGGGACATTTATATTGTGTTACACCAGCGTGGGTGGTCAGCCTCTTCGCCTGTCAGAAATAGTTTAAATTTGCTGGTTTAAAGTAAGTTGTTCATAGAGGCACCAGCATCTTTGGCTGTTTTAGCCTAAAAAATAGGACAGAAGTTTGATTCCCTAGTTCAAAGAAAATTTCTGAAGCTGTGCAGCGATTTTGTTTCACTGTAACACTGGTGGTGTCGGTGGTGTAGTAGTTAAGCTGCCGGACTCGTAATCGTGAGTTTGCGAGTTCAAATCCCAACTCAAGCCCAACGTTGTGTCCTTGAGAGAGGCACTTTGCACGCATTTTCCTCACCACATCCAGGTGTCTATGGGTACCTGACTTTGAACAGCAGAGATAATGCCTGTCAATGAGCACGTTTCTCAATGTTATTTTAATCTGCTGGGGATAATAACACTTGTATATATGTAATAGATTTTATGCTTTAAGTTTAATCTGTTACGATTGTAGTATTGATTATTATTACTACTCTATTATTCTTGGGCGCTGCACCGTGTCGACCGGCAATGGTGTGTGTGTGTGTGCATAATGTGCATGAATGATGTTATCTGTGTTCATAATTTGTAGCTACAATGTATGTATTAATGCCTGTATGACTATAAATGTGTTTGCATACCACCATCATTGTAAAATGAATTTCCCTACGGGAATGAATAAAGTCGACTCTTTTCTTTTATTTTTATGTAGGCAGGTAGGGTCGAACTATTCCACTTCTTAATGATTTTACAGTTTTACAAGGGACTTAAAACAAAAACCAAACCAAACCAAAATCCTCAGTAACATCTTCGATTAAATCTTGCGAGGCGTCTTTAGCGAGAGATAAAGCGCCCGGTAACAAATACGGAGGTCCTGGGTTCGAACCCTGTAAGCGGGGTTCAAGGGCATTTTTCGGAATGTTTATGACTCCGACCCCCGTCTTATTAGGATAAAAGAGCCACAGACGCTGGCGCCTCTATACACAACTAACTTTGTTCTTTTTTTTTTAAACCACTACCTATTATAATATTTTCTCAATGTTATTGAGTCTGCTGGGGTAGTAATACATGTATCTATGTATATTGCAGTAAATTGCATCCAAATAGTTCTGCAATGAATATTGTTTACTTTGATTGTAATATTGTATTACTATCACTCTGTTCATGGGCGCTGCACTGTGGCGACCGGCAATGGTGTGTGTATATGCATAGTTTGTATGAATGACGTTACCTTTGTCCATACGTATTATTACATATACATGTATGTATTATCGCGTGTATGAGTATGAATGTATTTGTAAACCATTGCAAGAAGAATTTCCTCACGGGGATAAATAAAGATGACTTTGTTTTTTTTAGTGATGAAAGTAGATTTCTAAGGTTCCGCCTGCTAAACGACCTTCAAAGTGTTGCTTGGGGTGTTAGTAAATAATCAAACCAACCAAACCTTGCAAGGATAAAGAGACTTCATCCCCCCCCCCGCCCCCCTCCCCCCCCCCCCCCCCCGCCTCTCTCTCTCTCTCTCTCTCTCTCTCTCTCTCTCTCTCTCTCTCTCTCTGTAAAAAAGGCGGGTGTGGGTGAGGGCCGGGAGCATCTTCAAGTCTACGGGTTGAGTTCTCCAACAAGCCAAACTGCATCTTGGGTATGTTTCGTTTGGTTTGGTTTTAGCTTAACGTCCTTTGCAACACTGTAAGGTCATTTAAGGAACGGGGTGCTTCGACCCTGCCTGTCAGTGCCGACTCTGGCTGAGAAGGACATTGTCCCTGCAGAAAAACGGAAACATACTCGATGAAACAAACTGCCTCACATTGGAGTCAAACCCACGTCCCCTGCATCATACGCGAAGCGCCTAGTTACAGCTCTCGGTACTTCCGGAGAGAAGGAGTACTGAGAGCCGAAACTTACCCCCTTTATGACGCAACTTTAAGGTGCGTATCTTCAAACATGGCGCCTATCCGACATGGTCCCGGGATGTTCGGCTCCACCCTGCTATGGCCCAAGCTAAAACGGCAAAAAAAGCTGGCTTCTCTATAAATAAATACGTCTTAATAACTACCCAATGAAAAGAACAAGACACACACTTATTTTAGAGTGCACAAGCAAACAGAAAATCTCATCAAAATTATTATTAACCTAGAACCTATAAATAAAGGACAAACATTGATTCATATCAACCACGTCATGATTCTAGTTTTTACTCTTCCGCGACTTTCGCCTCTTGGCATCATGGGGGCTTATGACGTAGTAACGCGTCTGAGTAGGAATTATTGAACTCTTTTGCGTATACCTTTTTCTTTCTCTTTCCGCTTACTAATCCAGGCCGAGCTTACATCTCTTTACGGAATTATAAGATCTTTGATCCTACCAAGCCTCAAATTTTGATTTAGAAATCTCCCAAGTTAAGTTTAAAGAAAGCCAGAACTTGCGACACACGTTTTTTCTTCGTGTTTTTATGAAGTAGTAGGTTTGAGTATTAACAAAAAACACATACTTCCGTATAAACTACTGCATAAAACCCTACTATTTTTTTTTAATACCTGAAAAAAGGCAACGCTTTAATTGAGCAAGAAAATATTTTTAGACACAAGCTTTCAAATGAGCCAAGTTTCACCAAAGAGTTTATGTATAAAGAGTGGTAAGCTCGGTCTGGATTAGTAAGCGGAACGAGAAAAAAAAAAGTGTTCACGCAAAAGAGTAGCAGAAAAGCTACTCAAGTGCGTTACTACGTCATAAGAGAGTAAAAAACTAGCATCATGACGTGATTGATATGAATCAATATTTATCGCTAATTTATAGGTTTCAGATTAATAATACTTTTGATGAGATTTTTTGTTTGCTTGTGCACTCTAAAATAAGTGTGTATCTTGTTCTTTTCATCTGGTTGTTATTAAGACATATTTATTTATAGAGAAGCCTGCTTTCGTTCCGCCATTTTGGCTTGGACCATAGCAGGGTAGCGCCACTTTTGAAGAAACGCATCATAAAGGGAGGTAAGTAATGTCTCTGGTAGTCCTTCTCTCCGGTTTCACTACGAAATAGCCAGTCTGGCAACATTGCTCAAATCCAACAACTTCCACCCGCTCTGACTCATAGGTCTCTCGTCTGCTCAGAATTACCACAAGACATCTGCAAGTTTCTTTTATCTCAACACTGAGACATCTTTAGTCCACAAAATATTGAAGAAGGCTCAGGTTTTACCTAGCAGAAAATTGTTGCAAGAAAACAGCGATGGCGAAGTGGCGGTGATAATGGCCCACAAGTCGCTCCAACTCACTCTCGAGTTTCCCTTTCACCGGCTGTCGATCAGTGGCGGCAAACCCTGTCCCCCTCTCGCGCGTTGACAGCCGCTCAATGCACCCACCCAGCTCACAGCGAGGTAAACGCTTCTGCTCTCCGCCCCATCTCGCCTCTCCGTCTCTCGATCGATTCCCCGCCCTTCTCCGTCAACTAAACCCCGCCTATTGTAGGCGTGGCTTATATTACTGTCGCTGTCTGTCGCGACGTGCTAATTTCCTCTTCTTCGAACAGGCTGAGGGAGTCCTACCTCGAAATTCTAGATTGAGAACCTCCAAGATTCAACAAGACGGTACTCCGGTACAGGAAAATAGAAGTGAAAATAATTGTATTAACTGGTTGAGATACATTACAGGAAAACTGACAGAGGAGGCGTGGAAAGGGGAGAGGGTAAAAAACATTATCGGTAAAACCTGACAGGACAAAGGAGGTTTTTGATAATACACGGCTTCGAAGAATAGAGAGAAAGAGAGAGAAGGAGTAGGGTGAGTGAAGGATGGATTAGCTGATACGCTTCTTCTGCTTTCTCTCTCGTCGTTTCTTATTTTTCCCAAGCCTTTTCATTCTTCGTGAGGGTGTGTGAACTCTACCAGAATCCCAGCTATAATGTGCGCGATGGGACTCAAATTTGTCCCATATTTCCTGAGTGGCTCCAGTGACGGCGAGAGAATCAGCTCAGTCCCGCCTTCTGCTACAGCTTCTCAACCAGACCTGGTGAGCTCGCAGACCGTTGGAGAGTTTCTGATGTGTTGTTCATTCCTTCTTCTGCTTGTTCACACTCTGGTCTAATATTCTCCTCGCCCAGGGCGTAGCGTAGACCTACAAGGTTGACAGACTGAGTCAGTGTAGACTGCAGGGTTGAAGACTGGATCAGCTGGACCCAAGCCGTGTGTAGATCTAGATCTCTATCTGGACCTACATCTCTGACAATATTTCTACGCCGAAGACAGAACGGAGAAACGTTTCGTCAGGTGAGTTCAAGACTTTGAAAATATGTTCGACGCTGACGAAAACGGGTGGCATGTAATTTCTCTTCGTTCTTTCCTTCTTTCTTTCTTTCTTTCTTTCTTTCCTTCTTTCTTTCTTTCTCTTCTTTTTTCCCTTTTACGTTTTGCGCCCATTCCACACTACAATGGTATTTTAGAGGCGGGATACTCCGCTTCTGCCTGTCTGGGCCAACCCGGGATGAGAGGGACGCAACATCCCAGCAGATACACGATGTTCCTCCAACACTGGGATCGAACTCCCGTCCTTTGCGTGACAGGCGAAGGGCCTAATCATTTCACTCCAGACACCGTCTGAATTACCTGTTTTAGCAAAACAAAATACATGTATTATAGCTGTAGTTGTTTTGTTTGTCTGCTTGTGTCTATCTATTATTTTGGTCAACAGTGCCATAATATAATGACGGAAGAAAATAGACTTAGCTTAAAAGTACGTCAGTAACGATTATTTGTTGTTTGTTTTATAAGTATACCGGTTCTACGTTAGGCATAATGATGGTGGTTAATGTGATGTTCATTAAGAGGATTTTTCGATAAAAAAATATTTTAAAAAACCATAATTTAAAAAAAAGTAAATTTTTATTAAATTTTCCAATCTAAACTTTGTTCTGGCTCGTATAATTACAATATTTTATTTACAATGCTGGAGATAGCAATGATGACTATAATGTTGATAGATCAGGTAAAGCAAAATTATCAAAATATTTAGAATAGTATGACTAATAGCTCTATGTCTGTGAAATCACATTGCCGTGTACAGATAAGGGCATGTCTAATGGGAGCAATGGTTGGTCTAATTGCAATAGGCTAGTTATAACAGCAATAAATAACAATAATATGAAACTATTATCATATTTATAATGGTTGTCATGATTATGACAAAAGGGAAAATAAGAAAAATAGTAATGAATGATTGCAATGGTGATTATAGCAGTTTACGCAGTCATACCAAAACTGACGATGATATTATTACATGTTATCATTTTTTTACTGTTTGTTTTCTCGTTTGCCGGGGGTTTTAAGGCTATTTCCACACTGCAAGGTGGGGTTTCCCGAACGTCATACCGGCGCCAGAGAGTAGGCTAAGTCTTTTTAAAATAGAATTGTGCTTTACTGACAATATACAAACGAGGATGAAAGAGGCTCTCCAACAGAGATACTGCAATCTGGGATCCCAAAGGATTCGAAAGAGCTTGCAACGCGTGTGGAAATACAAACAGTAGTAAATATTGCAAAACTCAACCAGACTTCAGAAATGGAATGAAATGGCATGATTCATGGTTGACTGGTTTAATGTAAAATTTAACGAACATTGACATTAGAAACACTAAGAAAGAATTGGAAGCAGTAGACCACAGCAGCGAGACAGCATTATCTACTGACGATATAGACAACAATGTGAGGTCTGTTATTGTAAGAACAATAATCATTGAGGCAACAGCAGAATAGAACTGTCCCATACTCGATAAAAACAGTAACAACAGCGGAATTTCCCGGAAAGGAGGGGGGAGATCCGTACCTAAATGCACTGCAATGAAAATATCACTGGGTTTTTCTAGCATAAAGTCGAGTAAGATATTAAACTTACCTTCTGTTTGAAATATATTGTCATGATTACAATTAAACTGTAGGAGCCTAAAAGAAATAATAAAGTAGCAAGAAGATTGATATTAGAAATAATAACAAGGGACGGGGTTTTTGTTAATTTTAGAATGCCGAATCATAACTATGGTTTATGTCGTTCTGACACGGGCGTAGCCTCCATACAAGCTAAAAAGCAATGCTTGCTGCATCGTTTTGACTGCCTGAAAGTTTATTCATTTTTTTTTCTCTTTAAGTCATTTTTTTCCTTTTTTTTTCTCCTTTTCTTTGTCTTACTTTATGTTTGTTTGCTCTTCACTAGGGAGCGCCTGTCGCCCGTGGTCGTTCATCATTGACTTTGGTTTTCTTTTGTTATTGATATGAAAGTCCTATCATTGGTTGTAAAGTTTGGAACTTCAACATTTTTCTTTAAATTTACTGCAAACTTCGGGGTGGGAAATTCCTGCGAAGGAATTTGGATATTAAAGAAAGGGCCGCCGTATAATAATATGTATTTTTTAGGGTAACAGAAAGTCAAGAATATTAATGTCGAATTTTGATAATGCTGCTAACCAATCTGTTGATTACTGCATTATTTGTAGCGCACATACTTGAGTTACGAGTTAGTTATTTATTTATAGAGACACCAACTTCTGTGGCTGTTTTAGCCTAGTGCTCGTGCTTGTAATCACAATTATATTAAGTGATGATAATTATAGCATAGTATGTACTCGGCGCCGAAATGACCTTATAGTGTTGATGGAGCTGTAAAACCCCAAACAAACAAACAAAATATGTACAAACTAATAAGTATTATGATAATGGTCGTAGGCTATCAGTAGTAAGAAATATTGATCATATTAATATTGGGCAGTACCGTCATACGAGTAACAAAAATATCAATATAAACTGCCATAAAGTCATTGATTTTACTGAACTGATAATGGCCATGGGAAAATCAATATTGCTCATAGAAATTTAATGTTGATTTGTTTGGTTGGGGTGTTACGGCTCCATCGACTCTGTAAGTTCATTTGGGCGCCGAGAATTATTCCGAAGTAGCCTATTTGGGTAGGAATTAATTTTTTATTTTCCCCGGACGGTGGCCTGATAAGCCTACTCTTTGCGATTTTCAACCACCAAGGGATCTTTACTGTGCACAACGTGCAAACGGAGCCTCCGAGATTTTTCGGCCTTATCCGAGAAGACTAGCTAGGTGTTTGATCATACCTACCATAACATCAGGGGTGTGGTTGAAAGGGAAGGAATAAACAAGGAAGAAGGGAAGAGAAGCAAGGCGGGTGACAAGAGTAGCAGGGAATAGGAGGAGACAAAGAAGAGAGGGATAGGAAGAGTCCGACAGTTAGTTTAAAGAGCACCAAAGGTATAGAAGGAGAGGAAGAAGAAAATCAATTGAGGATGAAAAAATGCCTGCACTGTCCCGAGTTTGAACCCAGGGCCATTGGCCCGAGAGGCAAACACCATAACCTCTAGACCACGAGAACCACTTAAAAATTAATGACTAATAAATAATGACAACAATGATGATGACGATAATGAGAGTCATACTTAGTGTCCATGATAAAGAGAACATTAATGTAGTAATGATAATAATAGTGACAGTGATAACAATTCAAGATCCAGAAATGATATAAAAGAATAAAAAATGTTGGAAGTGATACTCTTGACACTACAAGGTATTGTTTTCAAAGACAAAAACGGGATTTCATTTAATTTTTCCTTCTTTTTCTTTTTTCGATATTAGCTTAGGCCACAGGTAAGCAGTATGATAGTGAAGAGGGGGGAAGTGCAACAATACCAATAAAAATAAAAGGCGAAAAGGACAATAGCGTGTCAGTTATTTATTTATAGAGACACCAGCATCTGTGGCAGTTTTAGCCATAAGAACAAAGAAAAAATGGAAAATGTTAAAAATCTTTTTTAAAAGTTGTTCAGATCGGGACGAGAAAATTTTTGAAGATGTAAAAACATCAATAATTAATTTATTACTTTCTTTCTATTTCCGACTTTATGTTTCTTACCGCTGAAAACTGCTTTGTGCGTTTGCCTTTTATAGACCGTAGACCCACGCAGATCCGACAGAGATGGCAGTTGTAAATGACGATTACTGGAACTAGAGCATTCAGCAAACCCAACGAAATCATATCCATAGAAACCACATTGTTTGTTCGTAGATTGTGGCCTACATAATAACAACTTAATATCATGAAGACCATACACAAACAACGTAAGCACACACGCCATTGCCGACTGACACAATGCAGCGACCAGAAAAAACGATAATAACAATTATGACAGTTATGATAAATGACATTAAGCAGTAGTATCGCATGACAATATGGGGAGCTCCCGAAAACGCCTACAGCGACGCCACAAATTTACCTGTGGCGACGGTGATCCCGAATTACAGTGTACATAATACAGGTATAGAGTGGAAATATCAATTATCCATGGTCTATGGGAGTTTAATCAACGACTTGATTGCTAGAAACACAGCTAACACAACCCTCCGATCCCTGGATGCTATTGGAATAACCGCACAATAAACACATTTTGCGTTCATATGTTTGCACCCTGATAAATACTTTTTTAGCGTTTATTCTTATAGGTACAAAGTTGGCTTTGTTTCTAACTTCAGTCTGGTACGTAAGGCACATTCAGCCGTCAGCGAAAATTTGTTTCACCTGCTGTCTTTTTAAATTAAATTTATACACATTGGAAAAAACATCTCCTTAAAAAAAAACCATGAAAACTACGACAACAACAACAACATCAAGAGGAAGAAAAAAGTTACAAACAACCCAATTTCTGGTTGATATTGGAGCGCCGAATATATTAAATAAAGTTGACGTTTGAAAGAAAACTTGCCATGAATAACCATTATGGCATTATCTTTGTTCATCCAAACAGTTTTTGATCAACTTGTTCGAACAATAATATCTTTGGTCCGTTTACCTTACGATAGTTATCACAATGTGCGACTTTTTAAACATTTTTTTAAATGTATCTATTTAATTTCTTTTCTTTTCTTTTTATTTGTGTATATTTTGTTACGAGGTTCCCCGGTCCGTCCTGTGGAACAGTTAGTTTCCAGTTTTTTATTTACATAGGCACCAGCTTCTTTGGCTGTTCCAACCAAGCCTATGAAGCCGTTTGTCCAGAAAACAGACACTTAGTGACACAATTAATTACCGCAACGGAAGTTCACATTACATAGAAACTTATATTACGCATAAAACTAAAGTTACCAAAATGTCGCCGTAAAAGTAGGCCAAACTATTTAAGATGTCAAAATACATGTATCTGATTCATAAACTTTTAAGCCAATAACAGGGACCAAGGGATACGAAAATAGGCTGTGGTTTTCCGGTTTACGTAGATCTAACGCAAGCTACAGTCCATGTACATGTAACAATTAATTATCAATGTCCTTCTCGTCTTTGGTTTGGTTTGGTTACCAGTTTTACGTCCCCTGCAACTCTGTAAGGTCATTTAAGAGACGGGCTACTTCGAC
>JAUKPP010262451.1:0-11761 GCA_032273245.1 Phyllaplysia taylori
GGTTTGAGGTGGGAGATAGGGTTTGAGGTGGGAGATAGGGTTTGAGGTGGGAGATAGGGTTTGAGGTGGGAGATAGGGTTTGAGGTGGGAGATATGGTTTGAGGTGGGAGATAGGGTTTGAGGTGGGAGATAGGGTTTGAGGTGGGAGATAGGGTTTGAGGTGGGAGATAGGGTTTGAGGTGGGAGTGGCCGTGGCCAAGGGGTAAAGCACCTGCCTTCTGGAACAAAAGAGGAGGCCCATGATTAGAATCTGAGTGAGTTGTACAAGGATGGTTTTTCTGATTTTATACTCGTAGCTCTGACCCCCACCCTGTTGGAGATGGGTGAAGGAATGTGGATGCCCTGCCTCTGAAACTGAAATGAACTTACACTGTTGTAAATACATGCAAAATTCATCGCTAAGAAATCTGGCGTTTAGATGTAGTCGTCTATAATAGTCTAAATTCTATGACAACTTCTCAAGAAGAAGGATGAACCGGCGCTGTGGTGTAATAATTAAGCTCTTCGCCTGTCATGCGGAAGACCCCGGTTCGATCCCGAGCGCGGACGATCTGTTTTTTACTGCTGGGATTTTTCCCTATCAGCCCGTGTTGGCCCTGCCAGGCAGGGTCGAAGTAGCCCGTTTGTTTAATGACCTTGCAGTGTTACAGGGGACGTTAAACTGGTAACCAAACCAAAGCGCGAAATTTTAGGTGGATACATACTGCCCGTCTGTTTATAATACGGGCTTACAGTGTTAGTTTGTGTATGTTAACTGGACAACTTACTCATTCTAGATCTAGACAGTCGCCTTTTTCGTTTGCCTACAACAGATTTTTAGTAGAGAAGTCATTACATGATACAGAAATCTTTTCTCCCTGCACCCAATGCCCCAATCATGGGTGTCAAGCCATAGCAAACAAGTATGAGCAGGTCTAATTATTTCTGCCATTATCGTGCCTTTTTTCTGTGCATTTTTCCTCCTGCCCTGCATCGTTTCCTCGGCGTTTCCAGAGAAAATAAGGAGCAATAAATGCTAACACTGACGCTGTGTGCGTGACCAGGGTTGATCAGAGCACGGGTGCAAAAATATTCTATATCAAAGTCTTAACCAGTGATTTGCTCACAGATAATGTTTTTGCCAAGCGTAAGTACATGTATGGTTAAGCACAGCACGGGTGCAAAAACATTCTATATCAAAGTCTTAACCAGTGATTTGCTCACACATGTACACACTGTTTGTGCCAAGCGGGCATTGGCAAAAAATGTTTAAAATATAATAAATCAGGATATATAGACATTGTTTTGGCGTCGGTACTTTAGTGGTTAGGCTGCGGGACTCGTAACCGGGAGGTTGAGAGTTAAATCCGAGCTCGGCCCGACGTTGTGTCCTAAGGAAAGGCATTTTACACGAATTTTCCTCACTTTACCCAGGTGTGAATGGGTGCCCGGCTATAGACTGCTGACGATCTTGTTCGTATGTTAGTGCTTTGGCGCCTGTATGCTTCCAGGAAGTTGAGAAGGTTTCTGAATGACTTGGTATGCTGGGGTAATAATGATTGTAAGGCGCATAGAGCTTGCTTTATAGCGGGGAAATGCGCTATATAAATGTAAACCATTATCTTTCCATAAAACCTTAAGAAATATTGTCTTGTCCCAAAGGAAGAACATCCGACAACGAGCAAAGAGATAACAATAACATGAAGAAACGTAGGAACGAAACGAGCAAGTAAAGAATAATAATTCTATTCAAGACAATAGACATCGGAAGTCAAGTATTAAAAAACTGAAGTTAAGATTCTGTTTAAGATTAATTAAAATATCTTTGGCAAGTCAAGAGTCTGCATTCGCTTAATTTTGTTGTTTTTGTTGTTCTCGTTGTTGTTGATGTTGTTGTTGCTGTTGCTGATAGGTGTTTTTCTTAAAAAAACGATTCGAGTAACCAAATTATAATGTGATTTTTTTTCTCAGTCTGATGTAACAGTCCCCCCGCAGATCTATTGTCCTCCCGTATGTCTGCATCAACACCACGTTACGGGCACACCACGCAAGTCTGGGTCAGTTTAGCTCGTTTTGTACGACCTCTTTATGTCTTAGACGAATATAGGGTAGTTAACTTTAAAGCCAGTGTAGTGAAGTCACACTTTCGCCTTAAACTTGTTGCGGATAGAACTAAGATAGAACTGAGCTGTGTCTGGTTTTGTCGATCTCTTTATGCCTTAAGCGAATATGGCGTATATAACTTTTAAACCAGTCTAGTAAAGTTCCACTTTCGCCTAGAACTGTTGCCGATAGAACTAAAATAGAACTAAGCTGTCGTCTGGTACTGTCTAGACTATAAGTTGAAATGCCCGGATGTACACCCCCGATCGTATGAACCATTCAGCACCACGAAGCTCGATCGTCTGCACCTTTCAGCACCGCAGACTTCTGCTCACTTCTGCTCACACACCCTAGTGTTCACGTCACGTCTTAGCCACGCGCAGACGAGATTTGATGCGCTTCCCGCTTTACCCGAGAGAATCATGTCTGAACGTTTACTTTTCATCAACATTGAAGTGCGGAGGAAATCGGTGTCTTGAGACCAGGATGTCGTCTGCAATGACAGACACGCGTCTTGCGTGAGGCAAAACAAGCAGAGAGTAATCGTTGTGAAAATACTGAGCACATCTTTCCATTTTAGTTTTTGTGTGTTCTCCCAGGAAAGAAATAGAAGAAAAAAAAGTTCCATATTGAAATTAGACTGGATGGGGCTAGAAGTTATCAATTTATACCAGCACCATCTTTTTTGGCTGTTTAAGCCTTGGACTGGATCAATATGTCCTATTCAAATGTGTCGCTCTCTTCAAATATGCAAAAGACTTGGTGGTACTGTGAGCTTTTATACAATCTGAGACTCTATTGCAATAGACTGTTGACTATCCTTTTGACGTAATGTTCTCTCCTCAAAAGAAGCAAGAAACGCAGCGGTCTAGAACTGAACTGTTACTACACGAATCGTGTTGAAATTCTATAGTATAGTATTTTCATCCCCAACTGAACTATAAATGGCTCATATTGTTATTACTAGATGCGTTGAAATAGCACAAAGGAGTATTGAGTCGATGCCCAGTGCTCCACCTGATTTTTGTTTGACTTTAGCTTAGCGCCTCTTGCAACTTTGTAACGTCATAAGAGATGGACTGAGATGAACAGGAGAGTACTAACCTCCCCTTATGATGTAAAGTGATGTCATGTGATGCCGCTCCTATTTTCAATGTCATATGATTACCGTAATCACTACCTACTTCCTTTGACAACAAAAATGGCTCCTATCAGCACAAGGTGCCAATGGTGTTCGTTCCATCCTTCTATTATCTAGGCTAAAACAGCAAAAAAGCTGACTTCTCTATGAATAAATACGTTGTAAATAACTACCAGATGAAAAGAACAAGTCACACACTTATTTTACAGTACATGCAAACAGAACATCTCATCAAAATTATTATTAACCTAAATAGGGTAACCTAGAAATTAGCAATTAATAAGTATTGATGCACATCAACCACGTCATGATTCTATTTTTTTTACTCTTCCGCCTCTTGGCATCACATTAGCTTTTCACGTGGTCCCTCACCTATTCGGGATTTATTGAACTCTTTTGGGTTTACATTTTTCTTTCTCTTTCCGCTTACTAATCCAGACCGACGTTTACCCTATTATAATATAATAAGCTTTTTCGATGACCAGAAGAGCAGAAAAACGGTGACAAACCCTATGAAACCCTCGTGGACCTCAACTCACGCCTTCAGGATGATAGGTGCAGAGTCTTACACCTATTACGCCGAATAGGCGTCTGCAGTGTTCTGGTTTGGCTTTTCGCTTGTCACGAGAAAGACCCGAGTTCGATTCTTAGCGTGAGAATCACGTCTTTCTACTAGGATTCGTTCCTCTCAGACAGAGTTAGCCCTGATAGGCAGCGTCAAAGAAGCCCGTCTCTTAAATTACCTTACAGTTTTTCAGGGGACGTAAAACTGGTAACCAAATCAAACAAACACCGGTGCTACATCTGAAAACACCCACATCTATGGAGTTCGATTTATTTATTTCTTATTTTTTGTTTTTAGATCGATCATCTTACGTTTTGTAGATTAAGCAGAAAAAAGGAATACTTCTATGGAAACCGATGTTGTCATTTCCACTTTTATTAAACAGGAATATGCACACGTGCTCCGTCACTTCACCAGCCTCCGTTGACAGATTTGCTGCGCAGATTGTGAGATCAAGCTCCGTATACATCATGCTTGTTTTCAGCTCCACGGGGGATCCTTGTCCTTCTAGTGGGCTGGAAAAAATGGTTTGACAAGCCAGGAATTACATGTTCATCGAAACTCTCCAAACAGCGCCATCCATCAAACTCGCTGTGAGGAATCATTCCCCGGTTGAAGTGGCGCGTTTTCTCGAAAGTTGTGTATGCCGTAAAGTTTGTTTTTGTTCCTTGCTGCAAATTTTAATGCGTAGGCCATAGAGCATTATAAGACGGGCACTGTGGTGTAATGGTAAGGCTCTTCAGTTATCACGTTGAAGAGGGAACAGCCGAGTTCCATCGCAAGTGCGTACGATCTGCGTTTTTTTGTTGCTCTTTTTCTGCTAGGATTTCCCCCTCTCAGCCCGGGTTGGCCTGACAGGCAGGGTCAAAGAAGCCCATCTCTTTAATGACCTTACAGTTTCCCAAGGGACGTAAAACTGGCAAATAAATCAAACAGATACCGGTGATACAACTGAGTACACCCATATCTATGGAATCGATCTTTTTTATTTAAAAAAAAAAAAAAAATTTAATCGATCATTTTATGTTTTGTAGATTAAGCAGAAAAAAAGAAATACTCCTATGGAATCGATGTTGTCATTTTCGCTTTTATTAAACAGGAATATGCACACGTGCTCCATCACTTTATCAGCATCCGTTGACAGATTTGCAGCGCAGATTGTGAGATCAAGCACCGTATACGTCATGCTTGTTTTCAGCTCCAAGGGGAAACCCTGTCCTTCTAGTGGGCTGGAAAAGATGGTTTGACAAGCCAGGAATTGCATGTTCATCGAAACTTTCCACACAGCGCCATTCATCAAACTCGCTGTGAGGAATCATTCCCCGGTTGAAGTGGCGCGTTTTTCTCGACAGTTGTGTATACCGTAAGGCGGAGCGTCCACTGGCGTGTTTTTTCAGTTGCAGGCCAGGCTCATCTATATATGATATATACGTATGAGCCTGGCCTGCGGCTGACATAACATGTCAGTGGACGCTCCGCTTAAAGCATGTTTTTTGTTCCATGCTGCAAATACGTTGGCCATAGAGCATTATAAGACGGGCACTGTGGTGTAATAGTTAGGCTCTTCCCTTATCAAGCAGAAGAGCGAAGAGCCGAGTTTTATCGCAGGTGCGGACAAGCAGTATATTTTTTGTCTGCTAGGATTTTTCCCTTTCAGTCCGGGTTGGTCTGGCAGGCAGGTTCGAAGTAGCCTGTCTCTTGAAAGACATTATAGTGTTGCAGGGGACGTAAAACTGGTCACCAAACCAATCAAACGTTAAAATCCCCAATCTGGCGTAGGAGTGGCGTACCTAGTGGGAAGATCAAAGGAAGGCCAGAGCTAGAAACATTTACAGATTAATCACGCTACGTGGGTTTTAATAACCCCGCAGCGAGTGTTCTTTGTGCTATTTTTGAAAAGCCAATCAAGGCGAGGATTTCAATCGCACGCGCTGTTTATTCACTTATTATCGTGATTACAAAAAGCAAAAAATGACAAAAGAAGAAAGAGGAGGCATTTTGTTCGGTTGACCGGTCTCTTTTTAGCGCCTCTTGCCAGCAATTCTGTGGAACCATGTACAAGGACCCCCCCCCCCCCCCCCATTTTCCCTGCCCACTAACTTCCATCTCCGATAGGACTTCCGAAAGACAGAAAACGTTGAAAAAAAATTGAATCTCTAGGATATTTCATCTTGGACCTCCCTACTTCGAGGCAGTCACAAATTGACCTTAAAACCCTGCAAGAGGCTTATAACCAAGACTAGACAAAATAAAATCATTTTGCAAGCCATTAAACTGCACTTCATGATAAAATGTAATCTATGCGTCAGATTTTAACCCGTCAGTTGTAAGCTGGATTTCTCCAAGAGTCAAGACAAAGTGGTCTGATTAAAACATAAATAGTTCAGTCCCATACTCGGCACTTATGCTAGAAAAATACAGGGTCATTTCTATTGCAGTACATTGAAGCAGCAGATCTGCCCCACTCCCCCTGAAAAACAACAACAACAACAACAACATCCCCACCGAAAAAAATCACAAACAAACAAACAAACAAGCTCGTTGTTTTGTGAGTTTGGACTAGAACCATTGAATCAGATCCCGTGCATGTACTGTTTACCTTGTGGTTTTGTTAAAATTTTTGTGTTTGGTCTCTTTTTCTTCTTTTGATGAATGAAATTATGCTCTTCTACCGCGTTCAGGTCAGGAAATTCTTGAGATGCGTCTGTTTTGCTCGCCAAAGGTCAATAAATATCGCTAATTGTGACCGCAGTTTCGGAATCAGCGCGGCTTCCCCTCCTAATCTCTTGCTCAAATCAATATTGCAATGCATGCTGATCTTTCCTTCCTTTCTTCTTCTATTTCTGTGAGTGTTTCCTGAACTGATCCCACAGCAATTACTCCTTTGGGGATTTTCATGTTGAGCACGAGGCGATCTATTTCCGTGTGTTAGCGGCATGTGGATGGGGAGGCTTACAGCACTGGGCCTAATGCTTTACATTCACAGAGCCAAAGAAAACAGAATTTTTTTTAAAGCGCATAACCCGGAACACAAAGTCAGGGTATTCCAATGGCTGATTAATTTTCTTCAAAGAGGAATGTCTAGTTTTGAAATAAAAAAATAAGAAAATGTTCTTCTTTTTTCACAATAATGTGTCTAGCACTCAGCAACTGAACTATTTTTTACGATCTAATTACTGCAAAGAGATATCGGGACTTGAAAGCCTTGGTGATCTGGTTCCTAACTGATGTCTTGGTGTAAGGGTTCAGCTAACTGATTGTGATTATAAACAATGATAAAACAAGAAACAACACTGACCTATTGACCTAACAAAGCCTACAGGAAAAATTCCAAGTATTGTAATTTGAACTAAGCGGTACCACTTCAATATGGTGATCAATAAAATAGTCGACGTGTTAAGCTCGATATTTCTTTCAGCTTAATGTCTCTACCACAAACAATGTAAATATCAGATTTCAAAGGCCTGGGACGGAAATAACGGTAGTGACCAACTTCTGAGGCTCCAACTCCCACCTTTCATTAAACGTGTTGTCTTCTTAAGTCTCGACGCAAGTCTCCGGAAGCTATTCACCTGGGGAAGGCAAAATGTCAAAATTGAAATAAAAGCCTTTTTGTTTGTTCTTAGTGTTTATTCATCTAATGGACTAGTGCTGGCTACCCATGGGACTCGATTCAATTCACTCCGAGATTCTATTCTCCAACCTAATGTCATTATTCATAGAATGTTCTCAAGGATTAAAAAAACCACTCTGTTTCCTTTTGCCCACGAGCTGCCCTGCTTAGAGAAAGACGACACTACAGCAAATAAAAAAGGTGGTGTTCGAAAAAAACATTAAATCTGAACCCTAAGTAACAGAAAGCCTGATCTATTTATTATATCAATCCTTTAGAGTATTAGCGTCCTGACTTTAAAGGGAATTATGCTCTAAATAATAGTTCTATTTTCATTATCTTATGACCTAGTGTGATATACTTTCTGGCCTGGTAACATTTTGACTATGATAACTTTTTACTAAGAACGGGATCTTAAAGCCTTTTATGTCCTTAATCTTAGATTGCAAATATTCTTGCTTTAAAAATCACTAATCTCCCCAACCTTTGCGTACTTCAACCTGATACGTCAGCTTAATCCTTTACGAGATTTAAATTTTTTTAAATCTTTCGTTTCGTTTAATTCTTTTATTTAATTTTTCCTTGCGTCCCTTGAAACACTAAAGTACTTTTCAAAGTCGGGTTGCTTCCACACTCTATGTCAGAGCCAATCCGGGCTGAGAAGGATGAATCCCAGCAGAAGAAAAAAAACACCGCATATCGGCCGCACGCAGGATCGATCTCGGAGTCTTCCGCATGATAGGCGAAGAGCCTAACCCTTACACGACAGCGCAAATGTGGGCGCTGTAGAGTTGTCTGCTCCTTCCATTTCTAACTAATAATGATTCTGATTTGCATAATTTATATAGCGATATTCTAAGCTGAACATTTACGTTTTCGAATCATTATGACCCGGGCAAACCAAAGTCATTCAGACAACTTCTCAACCTCCTGGGAAGAATACAGCACAAGCTGTCATTTTTACAGGCGCTCAAACACTAAAATACTAACAAGACCTTTCGCTGTTTATAGCGGGGTACCCACTTACACCGGGGGGAAGTGAGGAAAATTCGCTTAAAGTCGCTTTCTCAAGGAAGAAGGTCGGGCCCAAGCTCGGATTCGAACCCGCAATCTCAAAACTACGAATCCAGCACCTTAACCACTACACTACTGACGCGGTCATTGATATCTTGGCATTGCTTTTATCCTAATTGACTTTTGGCGCCCCAGTGACCTTTAAGGATCTCCACAAAACAAACCAGCTTTACTAGATTTGACCCCGAGACCACAAGGTTGAGGAGTGATCGATGTACCCCAGACACTTCAGACGTGGATGTGTCCCTTGTCTTCCCTTTTTGTTTGCGTACGACAAGGTCAAGGTCAACTGGCAATTTGGCAAGTGACACCAATATAGAGATGGGAGAAAGCGGTAAGAATTGTTCGTTTTATCGAATTTATTCTAATACCAGTGAACTGAAGTTAGGCTCTAAACTTTAGCAAAGATCAAGGATCTTTCATGAATCTCCTGATAATAATATCTTTATCCTTGTCATCTTGTTTATAATAATGATAATAATAATAATAATGTAGATCATTTCTACAGCGCCCACTCCCGTGAGTACACAGCTCTAGACTGGTGATTTTTGTCTTAAATTAATGTTTCGCTTGCATTTGTACTTGAAAATTTGCAGTTATCAATTGAATGAGGCACCAGTTTTTTGGCTTTTTCAATCTTTGTAATTCTAAATCCGTTCTTTGATGAATCTCTTTCTTGAGTGTTCTACCCCTGTGGAGAAAGAATACGTCTAAAGTCTTTTAAAACCTAGTTTTTCTGCTACACACAGACTTACTAATAAAAAAAGTTCCTTCATACTTATTCGCTTCATCCGAGTTTACAATGAAGGAAGCTTTAATATTCGGATTTTTGTTAAAAGACCCTTTTTAGCGGTATCCTCTGCATCCGCAATATTACAGAAGATTTCTACTAAGAAGATGAACCTTATGTCCTGAATACTGAATGCGCGGGGTTTTAACATAAATTACGAGATCAAGATATTGGACACTGACGTCATGAAAATGGCGGATATTCTTCGCTTTCTTTTGACCTCACTTTACATGACGTGTACAATTGTAGACCGGCGTCTGTGGTCTTTTGGTTTGGTTTGATTACAAGTTTTACGTCTTTTGCAACACCGCAAGGCCATTTAAAAGACT
This sequence comes from Phyllaplysia taylori, assembly GCA_032273245.1. Classification (NCBI taxonomy): domain Eukaryota; kingdom Metazoa; phylum Mollusca; class Gastropoda; order Aplysiida; family Aplysiidae; genus Phyllaplysia; species Phyllaplysia taylori. The sequence goes on from JAUKPP010262451.1 coordinate 9,595, forward strand.
TCCTCGACCCTGTCTGTCATGACCAACCTGGGCTGAGTGGGACGAATCCCCCCCAGGTATCGAACTCGGGTCTTCTGCATGATTGACCAAGAGCCTAACCATTACACCAAAGACGGGGGCGTCGATGGCCGAGCGGTAGTGCGCCCGCCTACAGATGAAAGGTCCCGGGTTCGAATCCGGGTAGAATCCCCGTGATTTTTTCGGAGTTTTCATGGCTCCGACCCCCGTCCTATCGGAGATGGACGTACAATTCGGAGGTCCCGCGTCGTAAATGACCTTACAGATTTGCATGGGACGTTAAACCAAAAACCAAACCAAACACCAAAGACGCCGGTAGATCGTCTTCACTAATTGAACTACCAACTCCATACATGTGGTACAGACCAGCGTCTGTGGTGTAATGGTCAGGCTCTTCGTCTACCACGTAGATGACAGGACTTTTTAAACCACATAGGCCAGTTGTTAATTTAGTGCAATAAGCGAAAAATACTCCAGGGGGGCACGCTTTGACAAAATATAGAGCCTATGGGATGAACCTCAGGGAAAAAAACACCCATACTGCCATCGCCTAATGAGAGCAAGAAATTATGCAGCCAAAGAAGCTACCGGGACTGTGGTGTAAAGGTTAGACTCTTCGCCTGTCATGCGGAAGACCCCGGTTCGATTCCGATCAGGTTTTTTTCTGCTGGGATTTTTCCCTCTCTGACAGGCAGGGTCGAAGTAGCCAGTCTCTTAAATGACCTTACAATGTTGCAGGGGACGTAAAACTGGTAACAAAACCAAACCAAACCAAACCAAAGAAGCTGGTGCCTCCATTTTATAAACGAACCAACAAACTATCCAGCACTCTTTGCTATTGTTGCTGCTGTTGCTGTCGATCACGGATTTATATGGATTATCCACCCCTTCAAGTTGTCCTCGCGACCTTCAGAGCCACGACAGCCATGTTCTTTCTGTACCACGGGAGGGGAGAGATTTAAAATTGGCCCCTTAACACTGCGAATGTGCAATGCAGTCTCGAGACCTCTCCGGACCGGATGACTGCTTAGTGCAGTGCAGTCAGTTAGTGATTAACTGTCGTTATCGATACAACATTTGGACATGATGCTTGCAGGCATTGATTCAGAAACAAAACCGTGTAGGATATCACACCATTTTAGTGTTGTCCTGGGGCGGTAACTTAACTGAAATACAGGGTGTTTATTTTTATATGGATCGATTCTAAACTGATATAACCAAAAGACGGTAAGAGATAGAAATACTCTGTTTTCTACCGATTACACCTCATTCATTTAAGTTTTTTTCTGGTACCTAAATCAGCCGATTTCATGAACACACTGTTTAGCGCGTAGAAATTACGCTAATCTGCCATTTACCATGCGCGTCTAGTGCGTTTACAAAGGAGATCGCGCGCCTGCAGTTCTGAGGAAATTCAAACTGAGCACAGCAAGAAAAGCACAATCCAAAACTTAATCAGAATTTGGCATCAAAATTTGGTCGAAACTGGTAATGTGAATTGATATAACAACGAAGATAGCAAGAAGTGAACTCGCGACTTGCTTTGTGCCCGATCAATTGAAAAAGACGACTTCATTTTGATACTCCCAGAAACATCCATCTCTTTCCAACTTCAAAGAAAAAACTAGTCAAATTTTGTTTTCGTAAAAGATCAAGCAAGAGTTTGTTAGACATTAGTCTTTTTGGAAAAACAGTTTTAATAATCTTTTAATTGCCTTGCAATGGTTCCTAGCAGTCCTTCTCGTTGGTATGCCCGACCGCTGTTTTCACGCCAAGACTTAAAAGGGTTTGTTCCGCTAAATCCATTTTAAACTTCTTGCCTCTTTGTATAGTTGAAGTTTTACGGCATTATCTCCATTTTAAGGTCATTTCAACATCAGGAAGTAGATTAGGACAATACTAACCCATGAAAAGTAATAAAAGGAGCAGATCACAACCGCCCCCCATCCTCGAATCCCCTCACCCAATACCACCCCCTCCCAAACCAATGAGGCTTACAAAACATAATTATTGTTTAACTGTCTGTTTTAGTTGGCTCTAACACAATAAGGTCACTTGGGAGGCGGGCTGTTGTGCCTCTGCCTGTCAGAGCCACGCTGGACTCAAAAGTATAATAGTATACCATTCCAAAGCTAATGCAAAGAGAGAC
>JAUKPP010262473.1:0-11759 GCA_032273245.1 Phyllaplysia taylori
CCCCCCCCCCCCCCCCCCCCCCCCCCCCCCCCCCCCCCCCCCCGTGAGTGCGCTCGAGAGTTTATACTCGTATGGGGTGGAGCGCTATATAAATGCTATTTATTATTATTATTATTGAGAAATAAAATCATTTTGCGAGTTTCTTCAACTTTGGCGCCTATCCGACAAGGTCCCTTGGTGTTCGGCTCCACCCTGCTATGGTCCAAGCCAAAGTGGCAAAAAAAAAAGCTGGCTTCTCTAAATAAATTGTCTTAATAACTACCAGATGAAAAGAACAAGACACACACTTATTTTAGAGTGCACAAGGAAACAAAGTCTCATCAAAATTATTATTAACCTAAAACCTATAAATTAGCAATGAATATTGATTCATATCAACCACGTCATGATTGTAGTTTTTTACTCTCTTATGATGTAGTAACGCGCTCGAGTAGGAATTTTGCTACTCTTTTGCATGAACATTTTTTTTTCTCTTTCCGCTTACTGATCCATACCGAGCTTGCATCTCTTTATGAAATTATAAGCTCTTTAATGACTTTTGTTCTGATGCCATGTTTCCTGTCCCCACAGATGGAGGTGGAGAAAGACATGGAGGCTCAGTTCGCGGAAGTGCAGGCAGCTTTATCCAAAATTCCCAGTCATAAAATCCCCAGTGAGGAGGCAGGGAAAATCCATGAAATGTCTCAGGTAGGTCACGTACAATCAACCAGGGCTGTGGTGTAATAAGAGAGTGTTGGATTGGAATCCAGAGGGTAAGAGATCAAGGGGTAGGCCACGTGGAACCTTGAGAAGAGTCAGAGATAATGATGTACAGAAAAGTGGAAAGTCATGGAATGATGTTAAAAAGCTAGCCCAGGATAGAGAAAAGTGGAGTGTTTGTGACCTATACCCTGGTCCAGGGTGAGAAAGGTAATGATGATGAGGATGTGGTGTAATGGTTAGGCCCTTTGCCTACCATGTGAAAGACCAGAGTTGGATCCCATGATGTGCGGACGATGTGGGATTTTTCCTCCTCTCAGCCTGGGTTGGTCCTGACAGGCAGGTGTCGAAGTTGCTGGTCTCTTAAATGACCTTTCAGTGTTGTAAGGGACGTAAAATGGTAACCAAACCAAAAACAGTTGACTCTGTGCTTGTTGAGTTGAATTCGCTTAAGTTGATAATTTTCTCAAGTCTGAGAACTGTTCTTTGATCCATTTTTACCAGTGGATAAGTTGATTTCACCGATGTCTGTGGTGTAGTAAGTAGTTTGACTCTTTATCTCTCAGAAGACTGTAGAAGTTCAGTTCCTACATGGGGACTGGCACCCACATCTTACTGCTAGGATACATCCATCTCAGTCCAAGTTATCTCTGACAGGTCGAAATAGCCTGTGTCTTAAAATAATCTTAGTGCTGCAAGGGACACATCTGAAAACCTAACCCTAAATTGAACTTGTGCAATGTGTTGGTTGTTGATGGGCTCTATTTTGCTTGCCTCTCGGTTAATTTTTTTCCTTCTTTTTCTCTTTTTTTCTCTCCACTTTTTTGTTCTTTTTTAAAATCTATTTTCGTAGTACTGCCTGGCCCGTAAATAACTCCATTGTGTTAGCAGCTCATGTTTATAGCAACCCTTGTGGTACCCACCCTTTTGATTTGTTACACTTGCTGCAAAGATGAAGTAACAAGCTATGAGAATGAAATATTTGTTACTGCAAATTTACTTGTTCTTTGTGAAGCTGAAATGGTCTCATACGTGATCACAGAAAGTGACTTTACAGTGTAGATAGTGCTGTAAAAAGTCAACAAATCCAAGTTAATCAGGATTCGTTTTGTATTATATCGTTGATGAGGTCTCCTGCTACTTCTTGCTGTGTAGAGTCCACGTTGCCATAAAACTTAAAACATAAAAGTTGTTGTGAGAGGTTGGTGGGCATTCTGGTGTGGTATGCTCCCTCTACTTCTTTCTATGCGTTACTGTTGTTTTGGTTTGGTTACCAGTTTCACGTCCCCTGCAACACTGTAAGGTCATTTAAGAGACAGGCTACTTCGACCCTGCCTGTCGGGCCAACCTCGGCTGAGAAGGAAAACATCCCAGCAGAAAAAATCCCAGATTGTCCGCGATCAGGGATCGAACCAGGGTCTTTCCCATGCAAAGCGAAGAGCGTAACCATTACACCACAGCGCCGGTTGCTGTTGTCTATCTATTTCCTGGCGCTAAAATGACCTTCCAGTGCCGAAAGTGCCGTTAAACCTTAATCAAGCAAACATAACCAAATTAAATGTTGACGAAACTCTATCACAGCGAACCTCTGTAAATTAAAATTAACTCATGTTTTTAATGTTCTGCTTCCATCCAGGCCAACATCCAGCGTTGCCAGTTGATACAGAACAATCTGACCGAGGCGCGGCACAACATGATTAAGACACTGGAGCACAAGCCCCGCATCCAGGAGATAGTCAATAAACACATGAGCAAACGGCCGATCAAGAAGAAGGAGAGGACATAGCACGCGGGACTCCTCTGCTTTGCTCCGCCCTCACCTCCTGCCGCCCTTCTTTCCAGAAAACCGCAATGTCTGGGCCTGGGTCGTTTTATTCAAGCGTGGCTGAGGATGGGCCGTGGTTGATTCTTTCTGCAAGAAGGAAGATGAGGGATGAAAGTGATGTGTGGGACGCGAGGCTGATGCTGAGATGGATGTTTGCGGAGTGTGTGCGAATCTGGTTCCCCATCCCGGTCCTTTTTATTGAGTCGTCATTCTTCGTTTACTTTTAGTCATTATACAATCTTCTTCATCTCCCTCTCCCCCCTCTCACCTCTTCTTGTCTGTCTTTTCATTCATGAATGGCTCTTGTATCCTGAAGAAAAAAGTAAACAACCTTTGGCTTAGCAGTAAGACAAACAAATTTGGATGTTGTATCTTTTTTTTCCTCTGGGTTCGGGTCAAACTCTTGTTGTTGTATGTGTTTGAGAAGCGTTTTTTACGTTTTTATTTTTTTTAAAGTTTAAATTTCTATCATGTCAAAATATTCTTTAGTGGTGAAAGGGATAGACCATATCCGGGCAAATAGTTCTGGTTGTATTGGGGCCAAGCATAAAAATTCCAAGGTCGTGCTTCATATAGTGTCTGTAGATTGTTGAATGAAAGGAATGTAGTCCCAAAGCCAACTGAACTAGAGCAAGCCACATAACATACAGAAAACTTAGAGAACTGGTGATTGTCACTTTAATTCTGTCTTTGCTACTGTTATTTGGAGGAAAAATCAAGTGAACGGGAGTAATTTGAGCAAATTTGAGATCAACGAGGGACCTGTCCTAGGACTTGATTTGTTACCAGGGGACATAGTGTTAGAAGATACCTTCCAGTAAGCTCGTCATTTTGATCCATAATGTTGTATAGCCTCAAGCAAATGACCGTACAGTGTTTTTAGTGACTTGAATTTCAACAATCTTTTAAGATAATTGTAAGTTTTATTTTATAGGCACATATTGGCTGGCACAACTATTGTCTAGCATTATTGTTGTCCTGAAAATGAAAATAAGCAGTCGCACTGCAGACATATCAAGTCTGGCTGTATGATAGAAGATAAAGTCAAGTCCTCTGCTAATAAAAGAAACCAAATGTATGAGTCGAGAGGCGTGGTCTGTCTCTCATGCTTCTAAAGTGTGACTATTGTCCTTATCTACTTTGTTGGACTTGAGGTAACCATCAGCTTCTCGGAGTTAATGTAAAGGGGTTGTCTGAGGTCAAATGGTAAACCACCTACATCTGAGCACGAAGGTTCTTAACTAAATCCGTGAAGATTGGCTAAGATTATCTGCGTTTGTTCCCAAGTCTATACTGTGGGAGATATGGATGCAATGATTCAAGGTTTCTTATTTAATGACCTTAGTGTTGTTTAGCCTGGACCAACTGGATAAACTTGCTTGTAAATGGACATCAAAATGCATACCAGGGATTTTTTTGTGGTTTTGCTGCATTAAAAAATTTCTCTCATTGTAAGACGTGTTGGGGGACTACAAGTCTCATTGATTTGACTAGTAGACATGTGACAATCATGGGGCAGGGAGAAGATACATGCATTGCAAAGTTGCCAATCCTTAAGAATTTTAGGTAAGCCGGCAAGTCTCACGAATTTCGTAACAATCGCCCTCACGAAAGATGTTGAATTCTCACGATTTTTTTCACTAGATAAAGCTCAACTATCGTAACTTGAATTTGAATTCACTTTTTTGCATATTCCAAGGCCATGGGGTGCGTGTCATGTAGAGTTCGGCGATTGATAAAAAACAGACGGTGGTAAAATTTCATATTATAGTATTTTCATTAATAACTGACTGTAAAGTCAGAAAAATCAAGTCATAATAGTTAAACTGCCATCCCGTGATATGAGATCTCAACAAAATTTCCCTTTGAGGGTTGGCAACTTTGATACGACCATGGTCATTGCACAGTTGCCAAAGTCATGTGTTAATGTTTTGAGAAAGAAAACAATTTTGTTTTATGGAGACAATTGGAAGAGTATTTTTTCCTCATTACCTTGTTGCGCACCAGAAGTCTAATGTAAAGTTTCTGGGATCTCATGAAGAAATTGCTGAAAAATGACTTTGGCAATGATCGAAAGTATGAATCTGTGTATAGCTCTGTCTAGAATTCAACAATCCATGTGATGCTTATCTGTCTATATCAGAGGAATGTATCAGTCATTGACAATTGCCAAAGTAATTTTTCAGCAATTTCTTCAGAGGAGCAATGTTAGAGAAATTGTTTTCTCAACTTGGCAGACGTTCTGATGTATACTTGGTTATTTCCCTTGCATTTCTGTAATTGGTCAGTGAGTACAGTAGTACCCATAAGTCGACATTGCTGGGATTATTGAAATCACGTAGAGTAAAGAGAAAGTCGATTTGAGGGATGTCCATGTAGTAAAAAAAGAAAAGTTTGGGAATTCCAAATCGTGTCGACTTATTGAGAGTTAACAGACGTGGAGATATGCGGGTTCTACTGTAGTTTAGAACTATGCCGTCATTGGTCACAGTTGGGAGTTTTTGCATGTTTTAGTGCAAAGTGTGGAACTGCTTGGTGAATATTTTCCTCTCTGATTTCGTAAACTTGTGTACTATCGGAGCAATTGTCTTATTTGCAATACATTTGCTGTAAGTGTATTTTGGTTGGAATTGTTCTAGTGCTTTTTTTATTTTGGGATGTGGGATAGGGAGGGGAAACCTCATTTTTCTACACATTTCCAGAGGTGCAAGTGTTTGAGTTTGTGCAAGAGAGAATGATGCAATGCTCAAGTACATACCAGTATCTGTACATCAAAGTGTTCAGTGCCGAGATAGAAGGGAATTCACTCAGTAATGTCACAAGTCTTTTTGTCACACAGACTATTCAAACTTCTTGTATAAGAATTATCATCGAATGAGAAATGAGAGTGGTGTGTGTGTTGAATTGTTTTTGAATGAGAGCGGTGTGTGTGTGTGTTGAATTGTCTTTGAATAACAGTGGTGTGTATCAGACTGCTCTTCAATGAGAACAGTGTACACTGTATCATTTTTAACTTCCCACATCAATCACGCTCAGGGCAATGGCTTGCTTCATATTCACCAAATATCTCTTAAATGTTCAGACAAGACTATTCACTTTGTTATAACCAATTGTAAACACAAAACAGAGGTATTGAATTTGTGGAAATAAATCAGGAAATCTAGATATATCGATATCTGAATCTGAATCACTCTTGTGTCCATCCTAGGCAACTCAAGAGCTTAGAAGCAAGTCAGAATAACTGGATTCTTGGACATTTTTCTCTTACCCAGTTGTCACCCCTTAATAAAAGATAGTGAGCTTCTGTGAAACATTTAACAAATTCAAAATTAGAAATATGTAAAGTTAATAACGTGGCTGATGGTTTTGAAATGTGTGAAGTTAAAAATGAATGTGTGTGTGGCATACTATCCATGATTGAATTAGAGCGTGCATGTTTTGGAATATTTTTGGGGGAGAAAGGTCTGTATGAACCTTTCTTTGAATGAACTACTGAGTCTTTGAATGAGAGCAGTTTACGTTTGCGTGTTTTAACACAAACATTGTCATTGCAAGATATTTTCACATTGTATATCCTCTGATATTGCATTATTGCAAACTAGTGAAATACATTTCTGATATGTTGCTTGTATACATGTAATAATGACATGATGTGAATGATTTATTCCTTGTAAACATTTGACAGATAATGAAAATTGTCTCGGCTTCCATCCATGAAGTCAATCTCAATGCTATGTCAATGTTGTTATTGATGACGATGATGATGAGAACGCTGAGATAAAATGTTTTCTCATGAATAAATATTTAAACTTATCTATGTTGTGGCTTTACTATTTACTTTTTTATTTGGTAGTATAATTGAAAGTCTTCATTGTTGATTCACAATTCACTGGGATTTTTTTTTCCCTTTCTTTTTATGGCTCTGGATGAATGCTTCGATCACGCTGAGAGGGACAAAATCTTAGCTGAAAAATGTAAATTGTCAGTATGTGGGATCAACCTTGGTTCCTCCATGTAATAGGCACAGAGCCTAACCATTAGACTGCAGATGCTAGAAGCAAATATGAGAGAGAAAAAGAATTGTTTCTGATATATGCACCTTACTTTTATTACTTCTATTCATGCAAGTCTTAGAGTCAGGGACAGTATAACCGGTGCTGTGATGTAATGGTTCGGCTCTGCATCTTTCATGCGGAAGACCCAAATTTGATCCCACGTGTAGGCGAACATCTGCACCTTTCTGCTTGGACTTGTCCCTCTCAATCCGGGTTAGCCCTGACAGGCAGGGTTGAAGTAGTGGCTAGCCCATCTCTTACATGACCTTTGAGTTTCGGCAAGGGATGTAACTTAACTAAAAGACAGTAAAGAGATACTGTTTGATGTTTGCAATTGCCTGACGCTGGAATCCGCTTGGTATAAAAAAGTTATCACACTCTTTATCGTTGTAAATTAGGATCTATTCTACTCAGGAAACTACTAAAACTCGGGATTACAACGTGACCATTTCCCGAGTAGAAAAGATCCTGATCTACAACCATAACCCGAGCAATAAATTCTTTTATTGACAGTTCGGTTGTACATCAAATCACTCCCACATGGCAGCATTAACTGTCTGTGTCTAGACATGCCATCTATTTCTGCTGAGCCAGCGAGTTTATCTGCTCTCTTATTTCCCTCGAGCCACACTACCCTACTGAGCTTGTTGGCTTTGATGACTTCTGTCTCGTCAGAACAGTAGAGCAGATGCTTTTGTTAAAAAAAATTTAAGGTGCTCATGGGGAGTCTGAGACAAATATTGGTCTCAGGTTTGGTCTCCTCCATCCCAACCGGCGCTGTGGTGTAATGGTTAGGCTCTTCGCTTATCATGTGGGAAGACCCTGGATCGATCCCCGGTTGCGGGCGATCTGGTTTTTTTTCTGCTGGGATTTATTCTCTCTCAGTCCGGGTTGACCCTGACAGTCAGGGTCGAAGTAGCCCGTCTCTTAAATGACCCTACAGTGTTGCAGGGGATGTAAAACTGGTGACCAAACCAAAACCTCCATCCCATACAGTCCTTCATTGATTGCCTTTAATCTTCACGCTTCCATGTTGGTAGTGATTTGGTTTGGTTTTGGTTTAACGCCCCATGCAACACTGTGAGATCATTACCTCCATCTCCCATAAGGAAGGTTGATAGTGAGGATTCTCAAATCTGGAAGTAACGAATGCGAAAACACTGACACTTTCATTGTCAGTGATGGTTGTGATAACACTGATAATTTTTTTGTCAGTAATGATTGTGAAAACACTGACAATTTTTTGTCAGCTTTGCAGAACAACAATCATTGGTAGCCCCTGCTGAACTTTATAGAACATCACTTGAACAATCATATGTTTTTTTAAAACAAAAGTTTATTATTTGAGAACACTATCTGAAGACTAAGGTGGACAGCGAAACGGAGCAAACAACAATCATAGAGGAGGGACAAAGATGATGTCATAGATGATGTCACAGAGAGGGGATAAAGATGATGTCATAGATGATGTCACAGAGAGGGGACAAAGATGATGTCATAGATGATGTCACAGAGAAGGGACAAAGATGATGTCATTGATGATGTCACAGAGAAGGGACAAAGATGATGTCATTGATGATGTCATAGAGAAAGGACAAAGATAATGTCATTGATGATGTCACAGAGAAGGGACAAAGATAGAGAGGCGACAAAGATGATGTCATAGAGAAGGGACAAAGATGTTGTCACAGAGAAGGGACAAAGATGATGTCATTGATGATGTCAATGAGAAGGGACAAATATGATGTCATTGATGATGTCATAAAGAAGGGACAAAGATGATGTCACAGAGAAGGGACAAAGATGATGTCACAGAGAAGGGACAAAGATGATGTCATGGAGAAGAGACAAAGATGATGTCAGAGATGACTTCACAGAAGAGGGACAAAAATGTCATAGAAGAGGGACAAAGAAGATGCCACAGAGGAGGGACCAAGACATTAAAAAGAGACAAAGGTGACATTATTATAGAAGAGGGATAAAGATTATGTCACTGGTGACCGAGGAGGGACAAAGATGACATTATAGAGAAGTGACAAATAATATGTCACCATGGAAGTGGTGCCAAGAAGAGTAAAGATGACGGGAAAGAAATTTTGTCTTGAGGAGGGGGAGGGTGGATGAAGATGACGTCGTAGACTTCTGTAAGGATCGAGATGATTATGTCATAAAAATGGAGAAAGATAATCATTTTACAGTCAAAAGATAAGATGATCGTTTTACGGTCAAAGGATGACAAGATGATCGTTTTACGGTCAAAGGATGACAAGATGATCGTTTTACGGTCAAAAGATGACACGATGGGAGGGGATTGGGGGTCAAAAGATGACAAGATGATCGTTTTTCGGTCAAAAGATGACAAGATGGGAGGGGATCGGAGGTCAAAAGATGACAAGATGATTGTTTTACGGTCAAAAGATGACAAAATGATCGTTTTACGGTCAAAAGATGACAAGATGGGAGGGGGTCGGGGGTCAAAAGACGATGTGGTTGCTGTAAGTACGCGTGGACAAGGCTGCGGAGTGAGACACCCAGACAGAGAGAACTGGACTAGTAGTCAATACAGCAAAAAAACAAAACCAAGTTTTCAGCTTTTTACCATTATCCTTTAAAGTAAATCACATTTCCACAGGAGCCTAGAGGTAGGAATACATAGAGAAAAGAATCTTAAAAAAACAAAAAAACAGTAACAAGTACGGGATGTTTCCGCATTCCCAGTCTTCTGCAAACACGTCTGTTACGAGAACGTATATTATATATATATATATATAAAGACACAATATCTAACTACTTTGTTTCACGATTGACAAAAGAATGAAATAAAAATTTTTGAAACTCAAACACGGATCATCATCATAATTTGCGGTGACCAAATCCTCACCGTAGTCCACAAAGTACACCACAATTTGACTGCATGAAAATCTTAGTAGTAGTACAAATGAATAAGAAAGAAAAATAAACTATGCCAAGATCTTACATATAATACAAATGAAACATATTGCACATGTAAAAACATGATTATTAAAATGAAAACAGACTCTCATGTATTTAACACCGTTTCTTCACCCTCACTCTTTCTCTCTCTCTCGGTCAATCAATATGTTTCATTATTTAATCCGTTTGTTTTTCATAACTCTTTCACGCTCGTAAAACTCTGCACTCGAGGTTTCTACACTTCGTTCAGACTATTAGACAATAATATATCAAAGATTCCGTCACAAATGTGAGAAATGTGTGAGATACACCATGGTACACCAGCGAGAATAAAGTCAGGTGAGGAGTGACGATTATCACCACACACACATGTACTCACCCACACACACATAATCATTATTACACACACATACACATGTCAGTTTACAAGAAAAATGCACACCAACAACACAGGTCCAAAAGTACAAGAACGACCAACACTGTGTGTTACAGGGAAATAGACAAAATTGTGATAAGAACAGAAATTCAACGTGGAAAGAAACCTTGCACGGAGGAGGAGACCCTATGCAATGAAACACTTTCACGAAGAAAAAAAAAGACACAATACTATATATATATATATTTATATGTATATTTATATTTATAATATATATATATATATCATTTCAATTATGCATAAAGTAATATATCCTGTATGCTTGAAGTAACGCCAGCTCCTAAACGAGTTTGTGACAAAGACTCTCACCATTTTCAGCGGGCAGGACACAAACAAAGTCAAGTTGCTGGGGCAGGATCAATGAATATCAGTTGATGGAAGGGTAATACTACAGTAAGTAACAGTATAAAAATGCATTGGCGAGGATCAAAGCATTTAGAGGACACGCCAAAGAAGCAAACTTGACAAGGAAAATCTCAGAAACACTCTGCTTCTTCGTTATAATTTACTTATTTATAGGCGCCAGCTTTTTTTGCTGTTATATCCAATCTTCTTTGTCAGTCTTCATTTAGACGGCACATTTGATTTCTCCACGAACAAGTTACTTAGAAGTTATCTATTTATAGAGGCGCCAGCTTCTTGTGCTGTTTTAACCTTCAACAAACAAGGCTGTCTTCCTCTAGGGAGCCCCAATACCCATTAATTTGTTTTTGATAACTTCATGCATTTGCATTTAGTCTTTAAGGGTTGAAATTGGGGAGAAAGTCAGAGCAAATAATGCCAAATCCCTTCCCACAAGACACTACGAAAACAAGCCAAAAATGCCATTAAGAGGGCTTTTTACAGGAACCAAAAAGGGAAGCGGAAAGTGGGACGCCCAAAACAGATATAGAGGCATTGACCCACTGCTGAATTTAATTGGTTTGTTTGTTGGGAGTTTTATGGCTCCATCGACGCTATGAGGTCACTTCCGCGCCGAAATTTAATTGGAATGAGATGGGCCGAGGTGAAGAGGGTCTCCCAAAAACGTGTCCGTTGGAGTGTTGTTGTAGCCCTTTGTTCCCTAAGAAACCCAGCAGAGGCATAAGTAAAGTAAGTAAGCTAGAGAATTTTACTGGCCAAGTTTGCTTCCGATATCAACTTATGAAGGAAACAAAGAAGAAAAAAACTCAAAAGATGAGAAGGAAAATTAAACTGAACAAACATCACGGATACAACAAAGACGACTTGACAAGTGTTCCTGTACACGTCGACAGACACAGATCAAAGATTGTTGCAATACAAGGGACATAAGAGGAAAACAATTCCCCAATTACAATTGTTCAGCTGTGCTGGCACACGCAGGCGTCAGGATAGATTTGTACACGGTACACAAAGCACAGATAGGAATTCAATCATAATGGGAAAGATTACTCAAACTTCTCAAACACAATCAAATATATTTGTCCATCAATGCAAAATTATGTCAATAATAGCGGCGTGCTGTATTCAAAGGCTTGGGGATTTCAAAAGGGAAAAAAACACCGAACCTATTTGGTAAAACTTTTGCCTCTGTTAAAAGGTCATCCATCACCAAAAAAAAAAAACCTTGTTCATTTTAGGCCCCTATCTAGATTTAGAGCACGTGGAAATGATTTTGCTCCACGGTCTGCACCTGCTCATTATACAGCCCATCATTTGCACATCACTTGGACAGACAGCGTTCACTGGAGCTTTTCCGAACGGTTTAAGCGAGTACAGTGGTCTGTTAAACAGCTCTCCTGCAAAGACTATTTCAAAAGGAGTGAACTGTGCTGGTGTAGAGTAGAAC
>JAUKPP010262484.1:0-7500 GCA_032273245.1 Phyllaplysia taylori
ACCGATGGATCCGCCTTTAAAGCTACCATCAATGCTGGGTATGGAGTGTGGATATGTTTCCCAGATGGAAGTTCCCATGAGACCTACGATGCATGTGGCTCCACTTGCTCCAACTACATAGCCGAACTCAAGGGAATACAAACCGCCCTGAGCCACCTACACACAACATTCCAGTCAGACCCGTCGACAGCAACTGACATTGTTATCTTTACTGACTCAATGTCAGCCTTACAGGCCTTAGAAAAAGGTGATGCTGACAACGAGGAAGTCCACCTCACAGCAGTGAATGCTGACAAACTACTCTCTGCTTATGCTGTGAGAGTTGTGCTGCAGTGGATCCCCGGACACACAGACATCTTTGGGAATGAAAAAGCAGACAAACTTGCAAAGAAAGGCTCACAACAACAACAACCAAATAAACCAACACCCTACCAAACAACCAAAAGAATCATTACAGAAAACTACAAAGAAGAGTGGATGAACGAGTGGGCAAGGGGGTCGACTGGAAGACAGGTTTACAACCACATGAGCAAAATTAACCCAAAAGACAGCATCAAAAGCCTCAAGAGAAGGGACCAAACCTCAATCTTTCGACTCAGAACAGGACACATACCCCTGAATTTCCACCTGAATAGAATAAATCCTGAACACCCACCACTCTGCTTGCTGTGTGACTATCCATATGAAACAGTACAACACCTACTGTTCCAATGCCCCAAACTACAAGACCTCAGGCAAAAACTTCTTCCCCGCAATCCTGACATAGACAACACTCTATATAGCACTAAGGAACAGCTACTGAAGACCTCCACCTTCTACAACATGACATTGGACCGAAGGGCAAGAACCCAAGGGCTTCTGGATTAGCAACAACAACAACAACAACAATAAATGGGGTTTCCACCCTTCAAGTAGTCTTCAAGATTTGTTCCAAGTTAGCTGTTTATAGAGGCGCCAGCATCTTTGGTGAATGGGACGTGATTCTGAGAACAGTCTTCACGACCTACAGACTTATAGCAGCCTTGCTCTATACCCCCGGAGGGGAGAGCCTTAAAATTAGCCCCTTGTTACTGCAAAAGTGCAATGCAGTCTCAAGACGACCTCTGCATACCGGATGACTGCTGAGTGCAATGCAGTTATTGAGTAATTCACTGCCGCAATCGATACATTATTTGCACATGATGGTTGCAGCAATTGATTCAGAGACAGAACCATGTGTATGTCAAAAGCCATCATTTTAATATTGCACTGGTACAGTAACTTCGGTGAAAAAATGTATAACGGATAAAAGGACGTAGCATTTCCACGCCATATTGCGCTACTAGCACAGCAGGTGTAGAGTTGTATGCAGGCGGCTACATGGCCATTCCGCTGTTTGTATCAAAGTCTGAAGGGAATAATAAAGCTTATATATAAAGAGATGCAAGCTCGGTCTGGATTAGTAAGCGGAAAGAGAAAAAAATGTATACGCAAAAGAGTAGCAGAAAAGCTACTCAAGTGCGTTTCAAGTGTGTTACTACGTCATAAGAGAGTAAAAAACTAGCATCACGACGTGGTTGATATGAATCAATATTTATCGCTAGTTTATAGGTTTTAGGTTAAAAGTAATTTGGATGGGATTTTCTGTTTGCTTGTGCACTCTAAAATAAGTTTGTCTTATTCTTTTCATCTGGTTGTTATTAAGACGTATTAATTTATAGAGAAGCCAGCTTTTGTTTTGCCATTTTGGCTTGGACCACAGCAGCAGGGTAGCGCCACTTTTGAAGAAACACGCTAGGAGTTGCGTCATAAAGGGAGGTAAGTTGCTTCAATCGGTACTCCTTCTCTCCGCTCCAAAGTCGTTTGTTGCTTTTGTTTTCCAACATGACATAAAGAACCTTATATAATTCTATTGCAATGCCTAGAGTGAAACCACAGAGAGGAGAGGTTTGGTTACCAGTTTTACGTCCCCCGCAACACTTTAAGGCCATTTGAGAGACGGGCTACTTTGACACTACCTGTCAGGGCCAACCCCGGCCAAGAGGGAAATAATCCAAGCAGAAAAAAGAACCCAGATTCTCCGTGCGCGGGATTGAACTCGGGTTCTCCGTATGACAGGCGAAAGAGTATTTTTACATTACGTATTAGTTTTGCAACGTCATGTACATGTGTCTGGATAGCGCCCTAAAACACACCTCTCCACTCTGGGGTAATAGTTAAGCTCTTCGCCTATCATGCGTAAGACCCGAGTTCGATCCCTTGTGCGGACGATCTGTGTTTTTTCCTGCTGGGATGTTTTCCCTCTCAGTCCGGCTTGACCCAGACATGAAACGTCGAAGCAGCCCGTCTCTTAAATGACCTTACACTTACAGTGTTGCAGGGAACGTAACCATGGTAACCAAACAAAACACCTATTCCCACTCCGCTGTATTCCAGGTTTGGCCGTGTCTGACCTGGGCTCCGTGGCCACCATGCTTTGGGTCAGTGTCTGCTTCAACCCGCTCTTCTCCCAGGCCGGTCTCCCCTTCAACGCACTGGACATCATCTACATGACCGGAGGATGGGCGCACTCTTGTTTTGCCAGGTAGGATAGAGGATGGTTAATTTCTTTGTCCATTTTGTTGTTCAATGGCATTTGATTTTTTAGTGAGTACGTTGCTGTTGAAGGGTACTTTCTTCTATGCCTATACATTGCAAAGAACTGGAGTTTTACAATATTGATGGGAAGTGCGGCGATCTGGGATTTTCCAATTTGCAGCAGAAAGGAGAAAAAGCACTATCGCCGAACGTGGTGCGCACCACAGACTACTAATAATAATCTGTGGTGCGCACTGCTAATCATAATAAATAAATACTTTTCTATTTTTATCTATGATGCTGTATCACTTCTATTTCTTCATTGCTTCAGAGGAGGTCTAAAACAGCTGAAATTCATAGAGTAAAACCGTTATTTGGAAGTGTCATATTATGCTGCTGTAAAAAACCAGGAGAACAAGACCCTCTGGGAATATTGTACATTCCAAGGTATAAAATGAATCTGTGCAGTGATGAATATTTCATTCCCGAAAAACGGTACTCACGGGGGCTAATCCGGACTATAATATTATATTATATCCTCCACAGAATCACAGCGTTCATCACGGGCTTCATTACTTTTGAACGATGTTTGTGCGTGGCTTTACCTCTCAAAGTTAAGATGATCATAACACCATTGAGGACAAAGATCGTCATTGCCTTCTGTTTCCTGATCATGTTCAGCGTATTCGGGCCTTTCTATGTCGCCAACAGACTCACGTGGGCATTCGATGCCAAGAGGAACGCCACGATACTCAAAATCACGTATACGGCGGATAAAGAGATCGTAGAGACTGTTACGTTTTTCATCCACAGCGTGACGTTTTCAACATTCTCCTTTGTCTTTGTTATCTGCTGCACAATTGTTCTCGTCGTCAAACTCAACAGTAAAACAAAATGGCGGCATGCTACGGTTGCTAAGGGGGTTAGCGGACCGGAAGCGGTTGGTGTGAAGGACAAAAAGGTAGTGAAAATGGTGACCTTCATTTCCACCATCTTCATTGTCTGCTTTGTGCCTTCCACGCTGATTTTTCTCTTCATGGCCCTGGAACCAGAGTTCAGTTTTGGCGGGAAATACAAAAATATTTTTTTTGTAGTCTGGTCTTTTTCTTCTGTCCTGGAAAGCGTCAACTCCAGTGTGAACATCCTGGTCTACCTGAAGATGAGCACAAAGTACAGGGCCGTTTTTATGAAGACGTTTCTGAATAGGGAGAGGAAATGATTCAATTACTGAAGTCTAAGTTCTATAAACATACACGTTAAGATCATTTGAGTGCCAGGAAGTGGATTAGGACAACAGAAACATTAAGAGCAGAAAGTTCATTAGCGTATCGTTAGTTGAACCAGCGGGAGATGGCATGTGACTGAGAGATTTGCTCATGGTGACGCAAAGAGACAATTCATTATTTGAAAAGAAAGTAGTGCATATCGGTACTGGGCCAATTACTATGACCTGTGTCAAGCCCAGAGTTAGGCACGGCTGTCTTTTTTTGCACGCAATGAATATACACTTATTTCACGCATTTAAAAAAATAAATATTTACAAGACGGATATGGAAGATTGTTTCACGCTGACCAGCAATAGTTGCCGAGATTGCGTCAGGTGAAGTCGACGACGAAATTCGTTTACTTTATCGATGTTCTGCTTTTCAAACGGAAAAAAAGTATTCTTCACACTTAAGTCTATTCTGCCCTTCCCTCGGTGAGGAAGTTTACAGAACTGTTAACAGACGAAATTCTCACTGAAAATCTAGCGTTGTTTCTTAAAAAGTTTATGAAGTCTTTTCTAACAAAAATGATCAAATGTACTAACCTTTCCTTCTTGCCTCATTTTCTGATGTGCATTATTCGTAGTGCCATTGTACCAATAGTTAGAACAATTTTGTAATACTGATAATGACTGACTTTAGGTAAACATTTAGTTCAAGAATTACTATTTGCACAATATAATAATAGTATGCTTAATTCATATTTGTATATATCATTATGTGTGTGTTAAGCGCGTATATGAATGTTTTAGCATTAGCACTCAAGTTATAGTAATGTTCACACTGTTATATGTGAAATAAAAGCCTTAATTCTGAATAAACGTCATTTCATTTCATGTGTAGTTTTTTAGAGAAGTCCCTCTGTGCAAACATTTATTTATTCAAATTATTGGTTTACTGGAATCACTTGCTTTGAATTTGAGCTTAACGTCCCCTGCAACACTGTAAGGTCATAAGGGACGAGCTACTTCGACCATGCCTGTCAGGGCCACCCGGGCAGATAGGTACACCTGTCCCAGCAGAGAATGAGAGATTTACTTAATCAAACAAACTGCCCTAGTAGTGGGATGCACGAAGCTGGTCGGTTGTTTCTTCGGCTAAGTGTTCCATTCTATATTCGGCAATACTCACAGTAGCTCACAAAATCTCATGCTGGCAGGGTTAGTTAAGTTGAAAATTACTCACGTATCGAAATAACGCTTTTATGGAATAGATCATTTAGTCGAAAAAACGGGCGACTAGCTTTGTGCATCCCACCCTAGGTCTATAGTTATTTATTAATAGAGCCACCAGCTTCTTTGACTGTGTTTGCCCCTGCCCAATTTTTGTTCTGCATGATATGTACAGAGACCAACAATTTCTCCAGAGACGCCGGTCAGTTGTTGGTGTAGTACACAGACATACATACAAGACTGGCTAAGCAGTCTAATAAACGTGCTTGATAGAATGTGATGTGAGGCAAATCTTATTATTGGCTACAGTAAAAATTAGTTGGGAGGAATGGTTTTGACTTTTAAGCACTCAAGCAGGCTAAGTTTCCTTGACAGTTGTCATTTGCGTGCTGCGTCAACAGTGCTTCGCTGTCACGAAAAGCCACATCAGGCAAATTTGTTTGTAAGAAACAAACAACCCCACTTTCATTTTTGTAAATCTCTACATGGGCCTTGTTAATTGGGAGGCGAGTTGCGCCCCCTTTTGAAAGGACTATCGCGCACGCTCATTGGTGCGATATTTTACGAGAGATTTGAGTTTCCCAGCGCCTACGTCATCTCTCTAAGTCTATTACTCTTTGGTGTAGCACGATACAATAAGAAAAAGAGCAAAAAACAACATCAACAACACAAAAAAGTCAGAACAAGGTCAAAGAAACATTTTATCTTAAAGATAAGAGCTTACGTTTGTTGGCTTACTACACACATATTTAGACATTCGTGATCAGACACTATACGCTCATATGCAAGACAATCAATGATATATTTAAGTGGAAACCAAAGCAGTTGTGAACAATTCAGTTTCCACACGCGCTGGGAGGCTCTAAGCCTCGATTCACAAAAAGGATAAGCCTACTGGTTTGGTGCCCCTATAGCCTATCCGTAAATGTTTTTTTTAAATTATTATTGCTTGCAGTAATCTATTTGTAGAAGTGCCAGTCTTTGGCAATTTCTGCCTCGATTTTTGTTTGTTTGAATGTTGTTTTAGTTTACGACCATTGCTTGACAGTGTAACACGGGGTGGTCATGCAAGGGATTGGCCTCTCAGCCCATGCCTGACAGGGTAAACCCAGGCTTAAAAGCAAAGAGGCGAATACCCCACTACAATCTTTGTACTACTCGCCCTTATGTAAAACAACGAACGAATACTGCTCCATGTGAGCTTCAAATTCCGCCATCTGCTTGATAGGCGAAGAGCTTAACTGTTGCACCACAGTGTATTAACTTATATTGTACACTGTGTTTCAATTCAATTTTTTTAATGGTTGTGATTTTAAAGAATGGTAGGACAGTTCGTTCGAAAAATGTGTTTGAACAGCCTATGAACATTGCGTGCATCAGAATGTTTTTGCTGTCAGAACCGTCAACACAATAAGCATTTAAAAAGAACATTATGTAGCTACACGAAAGTGCCATTCATCCAACAAGTTTAAAAAAAAAGAGAAAGCAGGCATATACCATGAACTCAGTGCCTCTGTGCTTTCTCCAAATGTTTTTAGTAAAGACTCTGAGTTCAATTCACTGGCGCTGTGGTGTAAAGGTTCTTTTTCCCGCTGGGAGTTTTTTTCCCTCTCAGCCCTGGTTGGCCCTGGCAGGCAGGGTCGAAGTAGCCGTCTCTTGAATGACCTTTCAGTGTTGCAGGGACCTTAAAACTGGTAACAAAGCCAAACGAATTCAATTCTTACGTCTGGTTTGATTTTTAGTTACACGTCCCTCTGCCAACACTGTAAGGTCATTTTAGAAACGGGCTACTTCGACCCTGCCTGCCAGGGCTGAGAGTGAAAATGTCCAGGGTAATGAGGCACGGATGCCAGCATAGAGACACAGATGCTTGGCTCCACTTGGGAATCGAACTCGGGTCCTATTGCGTGATAAGCGAAGAGGCTAAACATTTCACCACAGACGCCAGACCACCCAATGGTTACAATTAATAATACGAGCATCCTCTATCTCCCAAACAAAACACTACCCCTCTCCCCCTCAAAAAAAAAATACACAAAAAACACCCAAAACCACCCCCTCCCCCACAGACAAGGGAATAAGCAGACTATAGGACATAAACGTAAATTGAGCAGTTCATCCCTCATTACTATTTCTTTAACACAGCTTTTATTCTCAAGTTGGCCTTCCACCCAAGGGCCTGGGTCCATCAGGATGTAAAGAATAAATACTGTGTGGGAACAGGGCATTTCTTCTGTGAGGTAATACAGCTTTACTCTGTGACGTAAAAGTTTTCTTAAATGTTCCCAAAAGCACAGCTTTTCTCAAGTAGACCTTCCAACCAACGGCTTGGGCCCATTTGGATGTAAAGAATATACTGTGTGGGAATGATGTATTTCCAATGTGAGATGATACAGCTTTACCCTCAGGCAAAGAAGACAGACTGAGCCATGGCCTGCCTCGAAAAAGTGTATACTGTATGTCAATATGCCGTCAGTGAAGAAAGGGAGAGAGCTAAAGAGAGATGA